>PVKE010006250.1:0-55204 GCA_004027555.1 Craseonycteris thonglongyai
GCTCCCTCACAGTCAGTCTCCTCCGTAAATCAGGGGTGCTGAGCTGTTGCGGGCTGGTGCCCTGCTCTCACCCCGCCCGCCGGGAAGTGCCGCCGCCCTGCTCCACAGTCCCTGTTCCACTTTAGGCTCTGTGATCTGATTAGGGCACTGTATGCTGTCCCTTGAGTTCGGATGTTAAATTGTCCACAGTCTTGTGGGGATTCCATGGTCCCTAGGTCTCGGCTTCCAGCCCGCCCTCGATCCAGCTCCACTTTGACCGTAGTCCCCCAAATCCCCCTTTGTTTTTGCCAGCCCCGGGCCGCGCTCCGAGTCTCTGTCCCCGAACCGCTGCTTTCCTTTTCCTCTCCCGCTCTCCCCTTTTTTCTCTAACCTTTGGGTGTTGTTCTGTGTTGTGTGGTTCTCTTAGTTGAGGTTGCTTCTCAGGGTTTCCCCTGTGGATTCCCCTCTGTTCCCAAGGCCCTTCCCAGGCAGTTATCCGCGTTCTCCTCTCATGCCGCCATCTTGGATCTCCATGTCTTGATTGATGTTTATACGTAGTCAAGCAAGAACTTTACATTCACTGGTGATTGACCTGTATTTCTCCACTGGTTTGTCAATGCTCTCCTGGATATGAATCCCGGTAAGTTTCTTAAATTATAGGTGTGAAGAAAACAGTAGAGCATAATGCAGATATATAGAACTTTGATGGCATGTTATCATTTAAATTTGAAATATAAAAACATAATTTAAGGCAATGCCTTTGTTCAAAATGCTTTTTCTGTAGAACTTTACTTTTTCAATTTTTTTCTCCATTTATTTACCTTCTAAATAAGGGGCTTGGACTTGGTCTGGGGTGGCAAATCGGACTCATCTAAAGCACTGACTTGAAGGCTCAGCAGGAAAGCATGCTTGGTATGGTTCACTGTCAAAGTCTGCTCCAGGTTGAGAGAAGCACCCAGTGCTGTCTGTATCTTGAACTTGGAGCAGACCACCATGAGGAGTCCTTCCTGAATACCATCCTCCTCCACAGTCTCTTGTCTCTTTGAATGGCATTATTCATCCAGTTGCTCAGCCCACAGCCTGAGGGATCATCCTTGACCTCTTCCCTTCCCTCTCCCTCCCACTAGCAGTTTGTCAGCAAGCTCTGTCTGTTTATTTCCTAAATAGTCCCTTGCCACCGTCCTCGTCTAAGCCACCAGCATTTCTCACATCAGCCGTTGCCTTTCTTTCTTTATTATAATAATGCATTACCCAATAGGTGGATGGAGCGTGTGCTCAGGGTTTCAGCAAGTTGGGGATGCATTCCTTTCCCACACTACCCACATAAACATACAAAAGGGAGTAAAAAAAAGTGGGGAAATGTTTAACATGCGCACCCATTTACATTTGGGTCATTATGTTTTATGCTTGCTTTTATTTTGCATTACAGCATGGTATTTGCACATGCACATGTGTGAGTGTGCATGTGTGTGTGTGTGCTTTGGTTGGGGGACGTATTGTTTTAGGACACAGCATCACTAAAGGTCTGATTCTGGCCCTACTTCTAATCTATTCTTCATAGCATAGCAGAATAATCTTTTAAAATCAAGATTTGATCTTATTTCCTGCTTCCCACTCCTCTTAGGATAAAGCCTGATCTCATTATAGCCTTATACACTCTGGTTCTTGCCTACTTCTCTTTATGTCCTTTCACATTTCCCTTACTATTTTGGATTCAGTCATATTAGTCTTTGTCAGTTCCCCCCAAGGACCTGTGCAGTAACTTATTCCTCTTCTTGCAAAGCTGTTCTGCTTCTCTTTCTTCAGCTTTTTATGCTGTGACTCATACTTTGATCTCAGCTCAAACACCTGATGCCTGAGGATGCCTCTCTAGCACGCCAGATGAGATCAGAAGCTGCCATATTTCCCCTTCATATCACAGACTTTAGCTGTACAGTTGTGTGATCATTTGACTTGTGTCTGTCTCCTGCATTAGAGGGTAAGCTCTTTGTTCACTATTACTCCAGACGTACCCGCTTAGTATATGGCTTGATAAGTACCAATGGAATAGAGGTGGATGCTTCTATAATTCCGTGCAATCTTGGGTTCCTTTCTACTTTTCCAGCTCTAGGCATCTATACTATAGAGAGTTATACTCACAGCTTTATCTTGGAGCATAATCAATCAAATGACTATTTTGGAGGAGTAAAATTTCATGAGGGATTGCATAATTTGTATGATTGTTCAACCGTTAGTGCTTGATTTTTTTCCAGGAGAGAATTTTGTTAAAATAACTAACTAGACGTTGGTTTTCCTGGCACTATTCAATTAGCTGATTACTTACAGCACATTGAATTATTTTTCCCTAAGTTCCATTCCCGATACTTTCAATCTAAAGTCACACTTCTCTGCCTCTTTCTGGGAGGGTACAGAAAGCCCTCACTCCAAGTACTGGATTCCGAGACACTGAGAGGCAATCATCGGTGGTTTCCATCTGAACCACCTTTGATCTTTATGCCTGTTGGTACAGGTTTAACCACTAGGTGGCACACCTAAGATGGTGAGGCCAAATGGAGGCACACACTTACTGTTTTGCTCTGAGTTTGTGGAGAAGTTAGGGGAAAATCTTGAAATGACTATATAAAAAAGCCTGGGGAAGTTAGGTAATTTTCAGAAAAGGGTATACGTGAAATGCAAATCACCAAACGTAATCTTAGATGACCACTTGCATTTCTTTAGAATAATCAATGTCAAATATTTAAAAACCATTATACAATAATTTAACAGTAATCGTAGAGATTGTCAAATGCTTACCATGATCTGGAGTTTTTTTATATTAAAATTTTTAATAAGCAGCTTTGTTACTGAGGAGGACAAATCTATTAATAGTTAAATATGAATTGCATTTAGTTGAATTAAGATAAAATGAGAATTATTTTATTTTATTTTATCAAAGTAATAAATACATATGGTAATATATCAAATAGTACATGAGGGCTTATAATAATTAGCAACAGTTCTCCTTTACCCAGCCAGATTTTACTGAGACAACTTAAAAAAAACACAAAAACTTTACAAACTCATCATTTAACTAGAAAAAGATATAAAATAGTTTTGCCTACAAAATAGATATGATCTTTCTAAAATGATGAATATGCACTGATAATGTAGTATGGGTAAGATTCTGTATACTTGTTTCAAATGGGTACTTTGGAATAAAATCATAGGCATCTGTTAAAAATCCTCTTTAAATTATATACAAAATGTTTGCGCTTTTGGAAGCCCTTTCTTGTAAATAATTCTACCAGTGAAAAAGAGAGTGGAGAGAGAGAGAAAGAAGGAGAATGAATGAAAGCAAAGTCAGACAGTAGCCAATGATGGGGAAATGAATAGAGACCACGGTAGTTGCCTCAAACTCCTCCGTCTGTTGTCTCTGGTTGGTTAATTCTTTATGAAGAGATACTCAAGGCCACCCAAACCTGATCAAACACAACTCTCACATCCTACAAACTCATCCATAAAGCTTCTGATGTTTTTCTAGATTACCAGTGTGGTCATGGTATAGTTAGGCATTACCTTGCCTGGATACCTTGAATTTTAGCAGTTATAGCTGCCACTGTGAACCATTTCTTAAGCATCCAATTTTCTCCACTGGACACTTGTGAGCCAGACTATCCTCGATAGATGGGGACAGTCTTGGTTAGTGGACAAAGTCATGTCTGTGAGAGTATAAAACCTTCTGTGAAGACTCATAGTCAAATTTCTGGGGGGAAAAAAAAAATCTTGACAGAACTCTTATAGGACAGCTTTTATTTCTTCCATATCTTCAAACACCTATTTTCTACAATCCACAGCTTGAGCAAGGATCACATCATCGAGTCAGAAGTAAGCCACGTCTTCCCAGTTCTTCCTTACTGATACTTCTAAAGGAGTTCATTTCAGCATATTAGTCTTGTTTACAGTATCGTTAATTTCTATGATTTCACTCTCCTAGGTCAAATATCTTAAAGTTTTTGGGTTCCTTATTCTATTCATTTATGTGCAGTAGGCAGGGCAGAAAGTTCTGGTCTACTCTACCACTCAGGTTAGATAGGTGCTCACCAGTGAGGATTTGATGATATCTACATCCAAGACATTAAGGATGGTCCATATATTTACAAGATTCTCCTAAAGATATTTCTGTTCTATCTGGGGCAATCTTGTCTAATGTGCAGTTGCAGGTTGCATGTAGCTTAAAATGGTTTTGAATGTGGCCCAGCACAAATTTGTAAACTTTCTTAAAACATATGAGATATTTCTAGCAACTTTTATTTTATTTTATTTTATTTTAGCTTATCAGCTATTTGTTAGTGTTAGTTTATTTTATGTGTGGCTCAAGAAAATTCTTTTTCTTCTATTGTGGTCCAGGGAAGCCAAAAATTGGACACCCCTGATTTAGAGTATTATGACTTACACCTGATCAATTATCAGCCCCATCATAGTAAACTCAGAGAAGTTGTCCTCCAATGTGTCCAGTAGTTCCAAATATAGGAAGTGACTGTAAGAAAAAAAATACATTCATGATCTTCAGGAACTCAGAGATTTTTTTCCACTAGGATGATACCATACAAAGGATCTTCCACAACATTCAGAGGTAAGAGTGAGATTTCTTACTCACTCCCAGGGCCTTTGAGTGTGTGAAGACCAGTGTTCAGGAGACTGAGATCACCATTTTATCACCCTGGGTTTTGTCCAAGCCCAGCCTGTGAACACTCTCCTCAGAGCTATGAATTTATTGTAATCTAACTCATCCTGTGTTAACGGTGCTCATGTCTTATCAGGAATTCAGAATCTGGAGGAAGAATTTCATATTCTTCCTGCCATTGGCTTCTACAACTTCTTGTTTAAAAAAAGATTTTTTTTTTAAAGATATTATTTTATTTATTTATTTATTTATTGTTTTTGACAGAGAGAGAGAGGGAGAGAGAGAGAGAGAGATACAGAGACAGAGACAGAGAGAGAACTGAACTGGGAGAACTTCCCAGTTCAGCATATGGGTCCACACGGGCATGGGCCGGGATTCGATCCTCCGTCCCTGGGGCTTCAAAGTGAGCGCTTAACCCACTGAGCCATCCTGGCTTCCCCAACAACTTCTTTCTTTAGCAAAGTGAGGCAGTTGATCTTTTAATTCTATAAGTTATCTCCCTAATTGTATTTAACATACTTGTATTAGTACAGACCTCTAGTTCTTAAACAACTCTTTTTCTTTATTAATGAATTATTAAATTTTATTTATTTATTTATTTATTTATTTATTTATTTATTTATTTATTTTTGACAGAGAGATACAGAGACAGAGAGAGCACTGAACTGGGGGAACTTCCCAATTCAGCACATGGTTCCGCACGGGCCGGGGCTGGGATTTGATCCTCGGTCCCCAGGGCTGCAAAGTGAGTGCTTAACCCACTGAGCCATCCCGGCTTCCCCAGACCTCTAGTTCTTAATATATCAACCTTAGAATTATTCTCTTCACTCCTCACTCTGACCGGCAAAGATTTATTTAGAATGATTTCACTTTTCTTCCATTCAGTTAATTAACCAAAATTATACTACATTTTAACATGTCATGATTTTCTTGTTTAGTTTCACTTTTTCCTAGTTTTTCTATTCATTTGTTCTCTTCTCTCAAACCATAAGATTGAAGTGATGTTTGTAGCTGTAAATGTAAACCCGAATGCCCTTGGGATACTTACTTGAAAAAAATCAGAATTGCTCCTCCTCATTTTCCTTGGGAAATGGCTTTAATTTAAGCATGCCTCTGGCAGTACAATAAGTTCAGAAGCATCATGGAACCTATAAGCACATTGAGGAGATGCCTCTCTTGTCCTATAAGTTGAACTGGGGATGTAGTTTTGCTTTCAACCGACTTAGCTGAGCAAGAGACTAACTGAAAGGAAGTTGGCATTGTGAAGGCCTCTTCTAGCTTGTAGAATGAGATCTACTCTTAAATCTGTAAAAGATAATAATGATCATAGTGCTATCTGTCACGGGTACTATTGCGCAAGGCCCTGGTGTGTGCAGTGAATGTTCCATTCTTATTTCTTCAGTATTCCTCTTCCTCTCTTTCTCACATTCAGGATGACATGCTTACAGCTCCCTTCTTTTCTAAAGTGTGCACGTCTTCACAAGAACCTCAGCTTTGTGTAGTCCACACTCTGTAGAAAAGTGGTGTGTGTGTGTGTGTGTGTGTGTGTGTGTGTGTGTGAGTGGGGGGTGGGGGAGAGGCAGGTAAGACCTCATTGAATTTCCTCTGTCACTGTTTCTCTGTGTTCTCTTTACTCTCTCAGCTTCTTTTTCCTGGAGTAAGATGGATCCACTGATTTATTTAACAAGTAGATACTAATAACTTTCCATTTCCAAGCACTCTGATGATAAATGAGACAGATAAGATACTAGCTCTCAAAGGACTAACAATGTAGCTGAGAAGACAGACAATTAATAGGTGTTAACAGTAAGGTGAGGAGTGCTGAGGCAGGAGAAATATAGAGACACAAGCAGGGCCTATCAAAACCCAGGTTCAGATGTGAGAGAAGACACCTGAAGAAGTGACTTTTTAGCTGAGGCCTGGAGAACATGATACAGAAGTTGTTCTACAAGGGGCAGATTGTTCTAATGAAGAAAATGGCATACCAACCATCTCAGGTGGGAGAAAGCGGGAGTGAGGTTTCAAAGGAATGACAGTGACTAGGAAGGTGGGAGGAAGGAGACTTTGAGACATAGGTAAGAGCCACATTGTGCTTAACTGTCAATAAACTGGGTTGAGAAGACGGAAATGTCTTTATAGCCATTAAGAATGGAAATTCACTAAAATATTTTAAGCGGGAGAGTGACATAACCACTTTTATGTTTTAGAAAGATCATTCTAATTCTAGGGTGCGAAGGAGTTGGTCAGGACTTGATTGACTGTACTGAGGGTGACAAAAAGGGAGGAAGCAAGAACAAATTCCCATTCTTTACACGTGGGAGATGGTAAGGGCATTTAGTGAAGTAGGCAGCACTGAGAAGGCACAGATTTGAGAGAAAGGTAATAATTTAAAGTTGGAACATGAGTTTGAAGAGGCTACAACGCACCTAAAAAAGAGGTGTCCAGAGGCATTTGGATATAGGATCTGGCAAACTGACAGATAGTAAATATTTTATACTTTGAGTCAGGCAGTCTCTGTTGAAACTACTCAAGTCTACCATTGTAGTGTGAAAACAACCAAAGACAACACATAAACAAATGACAATAGCTATGTTCCAATAAAACTTTACTTATAAAAAGAAGTGGAGTGCTAGATTAGGCCCCCATGGAACCCCTTAGCTAGGAAAATGGAGCTGGGAGAACGGAGCTGTAGAATTAAGAACTATCAGTATATAGTCAATGACCTTGGTTTGAAGAGATGTCTTTTTTCTTTTGTTTATAAATTTCTGTAAACTCTCAATCTTTTCTGAAGATCCTTTTCTGAGAATCAAAAGCTAAAAATTAAAGTTTCCAGAAAAATATGGTTTGACGTGCAACAGAATCCATTGTAGCCAGAGGCAATTGTATCATTTTAGTTGTTGATTTTTATTCTTGGTGATTTTAAGTAAGTTACACCACAAAAACAATACCCTCCGTCCCAAGCCAGGCGTGAGGGAGATGCTGGATGGAAAATGTGTGAAGCAGACTGAGGGGTGGGGTGGGGTGGAGTCCCCTGATTTGGGGCAGCAGGTCACTAAAGCAGAAAGAGAAAGATCTGGGAAAAAGAGGACTCACACTGCCGTTGACTGCTTGTGACACCAAACCCCTCAGGCACGCGGGAGATTGTCTTTGGCAAAGCTGGTTCACCTTGTCAAGTCAATAAAGCAAAGAACAACTAAATTTCTTTTCTCAGCTTGGGAAGGGACTGAATGTACATCCCCGGGGAAGAGTTTATCCTTGAAAAGGCATTTTTCTCCATCTTTCTGTCTACCCTCAATAAATCACCGTCTTCTCCACTCTTAAATCGTTCTTATCTGAAAATGCTCATGTGTCCTATTTCAAGAGCAGTGGTTTTCACACGGTGGGGCCCAGATTTGGCTCTGGGGTCTTAGAGGTGCACAGGGCCCGAGGGGAAGGCTGAGTGGGGCCCTCTGACCTCACTCCCCAAGACCCCAACTTTAACAAGAAGAAGCACTGCTCTCCCTTGTTTTCTTCTTGAGGTTGCTCTTAAGAATTCTATAACTTGAGAAAGAAAAGCTAACTATTCTGATCGAAAATCACATGCCGCTTGTTTATAAATCTGTGCTTCTTCTACTCAAGATGTCTTTTTTGACTCCTCTAGCCTGGTCTTTACTCTGATACCCACAGACCTTTATAAATACGTTTATTAGCATGTACCTGTCGTATGTTGTGCTGGTTTGTGATGTGAGGGTGAACTTCTCTAGTATTCGCACCATGTCGTCTTTGTGTAAGAATTGTAAAGGAATGCATACGGGATGGATAGAGGAATTAGACAGTTTCTGCCTAGAGTTTTATTTGAAACTAGCCATAACCTAGACAACAATTCATCTACCTTTATATAACCCTATCCTACTTGCCTATGAGTTTTGTGGGCCATCTCTCACTCATCTTTGTTTATTTTGTGCCTAGAATAAAGCCTGGTTCATAGCAGGCATTTGATAAATAAATGATTCAATAATCAAGGAGATGACCTTATAGTCAAGGGGATTCTTCCAGATGAATTTCTGTCAGAAAATTCACTGAGGATTTAACGTGTTCCAGGAAGTAACCTCAGGGTTGAGGTTACAGACACTAGTGGTCCCTGAATGGTGAGGATTTTGTTCTCCAGAGGTCGGAGTTTGGAGATGCATGGAAGACGGGAAGACAGAGGCTCACACAATCCAGGAAGCAGGCTCCACGCTTGCGTTAGTACTCAATAGAGTGTTAGGAAAGAGAAGGCGATACTCCCACGGCATCTCAGAACTCTGCAAGGCTTTTTCAAGCCACGTGCGCCGTCTTTCCCTCGGCAAGTCCCTTAGGCATGTTGTAGTAAGTCACTATTATTGGTGGCAGCACGTGTTTTCCTCAGGTAGCTCAGAGCCTAACATGCGAGGGCTGTCAGGAAAGCACCCAGCCACGTAGAGGTTCTCGTTACATTGACGGTAGCTGGAGTTCTTGCGGACAGCCCTCATTGTTTGGGGGTGAGCCTTGCCTGCCTGGTGGCCTCTTCACAGATACACAGGCTGTTTTCTCCTACCTCAGCTTTCCCCCTGCCTGCATGGAGAACACTGGTTCATGGGGTCTTTTCCTCCACTTTACATGACAGAAGTCACCATCTCTCTTTCTATGTCTAGGTTCCTTATCAGCTGATGGGGTTCTACAGTCTAGTTTTTCCGTCAGAATACCCACATTCTATGTTGGATGCTTGCAGATGCTGTTGGATAAAAGGCTGGATTCTCCCATTTCCACATCTACATAATCCATCATCTTGATCCCATTTCCCTTGAATGCGGCCTTTTGCTCGCCTCCACTCACACAAAGCGTTGTGCTGCTCTATGCAGCTCAGATCTTCCTCTGGGGGCTCACACCATTCTCTTTGGGTCTATCTGGGTCACCCCAAAACTGCTGACAGTGCTCATCGGTGCCCGCCCTTGTCTCCAGCCTATTCATTGCCTTCCTCACACCCACTTGGACAGCCTCCACCTTTGAAGTTCCCTGGTCTCCAAGGTCTATTACAGATGCTGGCTCCTTCCTGAAGCTTCTCTAGTTCCCCTCAGCAACAAAACAATATCTATGGGTCCTCGAATCTGTATATATATATATCTGTATATATATATGTGTATATATATATATATATATATATATATATATTTGTGTGTGTGTGTGTGATATTTATGAAGCACTTTTCACATTCTGCCTATTATGAACAGTTATACATTGTTTATTCAAACACCCTCATTTTACTGATCCAAGCTAAAACACAGGATGGCTTCTTTAGAGATGTTGCAAGGTTAATCCATTTTGAGTCATAGCAGAGCAGGCACTAGAACCTGGTTCTCTTAACTGCTTGTCTAATTCTTTTATATATTTATGTATTGTACCTAAGAGTGCATTGGGTGTGCTCTGACCTTGTTGTTTCACCCAAGCATTGGCTAATTGTGGGGATTTTGTGCTAGATTCAGCAGAAAGGCAAACCCTAACTTGTGAGGAAGCATGTGGCAGTGAGATAGGGGGGTTCAGGAGACAGGATAGGGTGATGTGATGTGAAAGCCATCCTTTAACTCACGATCAACACACAGTACCTTAGCATCTGTATTAGTCAAGGCTCCTCAGAGAAACAGAACTAAGAAATGAGAGATAGATGATAGACAAGACAGATATAGATAGACAGATAGATAGATGATAGATAAATAGATAATAGATAAAGAGATAGAGAGAGAGATAGATGACAGATTTACTATAAGAAATTGGCTCATGTGATTATGGAGGGTAGCAACTCCTATCTGCAGGTGGACCAGGAAGCTGAAGATCCAGAGAACTAAGGTTCAAGTTTAAAGGCTATAAGGCAGGAAGAGCAGATGTTCTAGTTTGAAGGCTGTCAGACAGGAAAAGCTAATGTTATTGATAAAGTTCAAAGGCAGTCTGCTGAAGAATTCTTTCTTACTTGGAAGAAGGTTGCTCTTTTTGGTCTAGTCAGGCTTTCAACTGATTGAATGAGACCCACCCACATTATGGAGGACAATCTGCATTACTTTACCAGTTAAAATGTTAATCTCACACAAAAACACCATCATAGAAACACCCAGAGCAATGTTTCACCAAAATATGGACACACCATGGCCCAGTCAAGTTGACACATAAAATTCACCATTACAACATTTTTCAACTCATGCATGGGTGCTACTTTGAACAACCTTCAACTTGCATATAACATACAAGTAGTATCTTGAGCATTATTCAAGTTGGGCACAACACACAGATAGTGTCTTGAATTTGCTTCCCACATAGGATTGACCAGAAATGTAAGTCACTCATTTGCATTCAATTTTTTTTTAAAGATTTATTTTTATTGTTTTGACAGAGAGAGAGAGAGAGAGAGAGAGAGAGAGA
Source organism: Craseonycteris thonglongyai (assembly GCA_004027555.1). NCBI lineage: Eukaryota > Metazoa > Chordata > Mammalia > Chiroptera > Craseonycteridae > Craseonycteris > Craseonycteris thonglongyai. The sequence goes on from PVKE010006250.1 coordinate 11,051, forward strand.
GAGAGAGAGAGAGAGAGAGAGAGAAGGGGGAGGGCCCCAAACAGTCTCCATAGTTGTACATCATTGGTTTTTCCACATAGTTTCACTCCACAGGTGGGCACGTGGCTGCACAGGGCAGGAGTCTCACCTCGGTGAGAACTGAACTGGGGGCACTCCCCAGTTCAGCATTTGGGTCCACATGGGCTGGGTCCAGGATTCAATCCTCGGTCCCCGGGGCTGCAAAGTGAGCGCTTAACCCTCTGAGCCATTCTGGCTTCCCTGCATCCAACTTTTAAAAAATATATTAAAAAAGTAAGATAACTAAGTTTTCCTTCACTAATTGGCATTGTTGTTTAATTGCTCATTAGGACCCAAGCCACCTCAGGGCAGGGACCACATTTCTTACCACATACTTGCTGTTCATGCTGAATAAATGCAGTGATTTGACCTGGCTTGACCACCAGGTTCTGTGCCTGAGATTTCAGTCATTGGTCTTCTGGACTTGTTTCACTTGCTTGGAACTTGCTGAAAAATTATCCTTTGGGCTTTACATTATCCTGCTTGATTTTATCCCAAAGGTGAATGTTTTGTTTGTTGAATGTTGAGAGAAACATCTGTTTGGCTGTTTCTGACACTTGGGCAGCTGAAAAAGAAGAAAATGAAGCCCACCCTTCAGCTTTGTGCCATTAAACAATGTGAGATTCTTTTTGTGCATGAATAACTCCAAACACAGAGTAAATTTAAAATTTAAAACTTTCCATGCCTTTGCTTCTCACAGTGGAGGAAGCTGTGTCATTTTGGAAATTGAAAAAAAATAAATAAATAAAAAAAGAATGCTCATCCAAACCAGTTTTAAGTGACCACAACTGTATTTTATATATACAGAACCTAGCTTTAAGGAGCAGTTTCCATGGTTCTATGTTTGATGAAAACATGAAAGCTATATTTCACACTTAATGTATGGCTTTTTGTATTCCTGATTACAAATTTGTTTAAGGTTGGTGGTAGTAAATCATGTGTAGACAAGAAGGAATTGAGCTTTTTGTTGTTATTTTTACTTCCTTCTAAACTCACGTTCTTTATTTTTAGTGCTAGATGAAAGTTAAGCTTCACTTTTACTCAGGAACTCTCAACCCTGAGACCTCCTTGTTTCTCATTCCTTTGGGGGTTTCATTGCTATTGGTACCCTGCAGCCCCTATTGTTCCACATAAGGACTATCCAGGACATATCCAGCCACTGTTAATATAACAAGAACGGTTATGAGCTTCCTGGACAGCCCTCGTGTATCAGGTTGCCTGTCACCAACACTAGGCTGAAAAGCTTCTCTTTCGGTCAGAGCTTGTGTTCTACTTACCTTTCCTTGAGTGCACGGTGTGCTTGGGCACCCACTACATGTTAGGTAATCGGATGACAGAAAGCTGGTGTCACACAGACTGGTAACTGGGCCTCTGGCACGGGGAACTCTAGACCTCCAGTTTGGGTTTTTGCCTCTCAGCGAATCGCTGGCTGTCATTGGCAACATGATATAATTGTGTATCAAAGCATTTTTTGAAACAACCTGTCCACTCCTGTTCTCTTGTTCTGTAAATGCAAACTCTTCCCATGATTCTTACCCTTACTTTATGAAGAATCTTCTTGGCTCAGAGTATATACAAGGATTTTTTAACCCGTGACCTTTCTAGTTTACATTATGAAAATAAAGTTGTTCAAGTTTGCCAAACATATAATATTTTAATACTATATGCTTTAAAAATTACCTCCTCCCACTTCTGCTACTCCAAGGTGCCGACATTTCCTCGAGGAAGGGTGTACGTTTTTCAATCACCCATGCCCCCTTGTCTTGTCCACGAGAACCATGGCTTTTAATGTTATCAGCCATAGTGACTACACAGGGAGCGGCCTTTTGAGTCAAACGTCCATATTTAATCATCCTTGCAATAAGGAAGCTCTGACCTAAATTCCTGTGGTTGCATATCCTCTAGTATTTAGTTCTGAGAACAGCTGTTCCGTGTCCCTTGTCCTAATCCTCCATGTAGAGGAAGTGAATGAGGTTGCTCCTTGGTTGGCTTCTTTCTAGACTAAAAGACCCCATATCCCTTAAAATTTGTGCCCAGGGGACTAGTTTCTAGACTCTAATTTTAGTTGATATTTTATGTCTTCTAGAATTTGCCAGTTTTTCTGCCCATTTCCTTTTGTTTGTTTGTTGATTTATTTAATATTGTTACATTTATTAGGGTTACATTGGTCAGTAAAAATTATATAGGTTCCAGGTATATAACTCTTTCCATCACCATATATTTAGCTCTTTAAACACTGCCCTAACGCTTCTGAGCAAAGCTAAGTGTCATGAGAAACAACTTACTAGCTTCCTCTTTGGAGGGAAAAAGTAGAACCTCAGAAATGAGAAGACTACCTTCAACCTCATGAGAATTGGTAAAGTTGGATAGAGTCAAAGAACTCATAGGCCATTCAGTGGACAAAACACCTGGAATCAAGAGAAAGGGGTTTGAGTCCATACCTACCTGCTATGTAGGGTCACTTATCTATCATCTGGAAAGTGGAAATCATATATTCTGCCTCTTTCCTAGAGACCTTATCAAGTTCACAAGAAACCATAAGACATAATGATAAATGATGAAGCTCTGTAACAGAGGGTTTTTCAGAACCTAAAGGAAATGGTAAAATGCTTCCAGAATGTCAAGAGAAAAGTTAACTCCTAAAAGTGCAATGCAGGAGAATTTAAGTGTAGCATATGGAATTAGTGATTTCTTGCAGTTAATTGGTGGTAGAAATAGTCTGAGACTATCAAACTCAATCAAGATGACCAGGTAGAAAATTAGGAAAATCAGTTTACTGAAGTTTCCCCTCTGTCTATTGTATAATGGTTAAATTAATGTATTATTTAAATTTTTTCATATGCAAAAAAGAGGTAGTGGTAGTCTGCCCCCCTTCCCAAAGGGAGTCTCTGTGTTCAGAAAGATTAAATGATTTTCCCAAGGCTCTGTGACCATTGGAGGCATAGTCTCCTCATCTTTTCTGTTCTATTTTTCTTTCCTTCAAGAACTTGGTGTGGAATGACATGAGTCTCTGAACACAGCTGAGACCGTAACCTGATGCATTGTAATTATATATATGGGCAGGCAGTTAAATTTGGTCTCCACTGTAATACTTTTTGTTACATTAGACATATCTGGATACAAATGGTTCTGTGTAATCACATGGTAGCTCCCCTCCATCATTCTTGATGTTGCGCACACAGATGCTTACATTTTTTCACCCAGTGCACATCAAAATGGAAGTGTTCAGACAGTCAGTTCAAACAGTATGCTGTTTTTGAATTCTTTTTTTAAGCTTTATTTTATTGTTTTTGACAGGGACAGAGAGAAACAGAGACCAGAGAGAGACAGATAGAAGGGGGAGGGACCAGAACGGTCTCCATAGTTGGGTGTCATCAGTTTTCAACATGGTTTCATTCCACACAGGTGGGTGGGGGCCGAGAAAGGTGGGAACTGGGCTGGGGGCCTCCCACATGGGAGGCACACCCCCTCAAACCACGGGCCAAACTGGGGGGTGAGAACTGAACTAGGGGCCTCCCACATGGGAAGCACACCCGAGTTTAGTATATGGGTCCACATGGATCAGGACCAGGATTTGACCCATGGTCCCTGGGGCTGCAAAGTGAGTGCTTAACCCACTGAACCATCCTGGGTTCCCTTGATTTATTAGCATCAGGAAAAGTTCCTCCAATTAAAATGTACAGATCAATGCAGACTTTTATGGTGATCAGTGTGCTGATGTGAGCACTATGAGATGCTGGGTAAGGAGGTTCAAAGATGGAGAAGTGGGGCAAGCAGATTTGAGTGACAAACGCAAAGTGGAAGGCAGGTGAGTGCACATGATCAGCTTCATTGAGATTGTGGAAGTGTATGGCAGTGCATCGTGATTTTGTAGGAAAATCATTATGCAGCTTTGAAAATAAATGACATCAGTATATTTCTCTCATTTCATTAAAATATTTTTTTCTGTTCATATTCTTTTTAAGTGGAGACAAAATTTATCAACCCATCCTCATAATTGAAGGTGTAATACAATCAACTATAAACAAAAGTCTTTATAGTGAAACAGCTGAAACTGATAAACAAGGAGCTAGAATAGTGATTGCATTATAGAAGGGCAATATTAATAGAAGAGGTGGTGTTAATGGAATGTAGTGGAAGAAATCACAAAGAGAAAAAAAATGAGAGTTTATGTGCTCTATTTTAGGAAGGGTACACAGCCCCTGAAAGTAAAAGAAGTAAATGATGCTATGAAGATCAGGAAAAAAGAATTCCTGAACACCATCTCTTTTGACTTGATTCATACACCAAGTAATCTTGGCCTGAGCAAAGTGGATTGAAACATTTTTCTCTTTATATAGCAATACTTCTGCAGAATGGTTTATACATCAGACTCCTGGCTATTGAATTATTATGTGTCAATCCTCAGGGTCCTTACAAACAGATTTTTGAATTTTTAATGCCAAGAGCTAATTGTAAACTATGGCAACATCAACCAGATTCTAATACCTCTTGAAGTTAGACTGATGGCCAGCCCTCCATCCGTGACATTTATCATCTCTTTTTTATTGTAACACCCACAGTACTATGATTTTTGTCTAGTGTACCTTTGTTAAAATTATAGATTAAAAAATTTTAACCCTCATTCTCTCATTCTAGAGACACTGACAAGTTCAGTCACTTGCAGTATTTGAACATAAACCTAGGTCTCCTGAGTTGAACTTGGGCTTCCTCTTCCTTTCCCCATTATATCCATTTCCCATGCTGTGCCTTTCTCTGTGGTTTTTGAAAACTGCTTTATAGCAAGCACTATGTCTCTGTCCTTAATTTAAAATTATGACTTCATTTCCTCATCTTTCAACTGTAGATAATATTTACTTCCTTGGGACATCATGAGAATGAAATGAAGCAAAAGCAAAACACATGGCCCCTTGCTTAGGTTGGAGTGGTTGGTGAGTAAATGGTAACTCCCATTCATTCCTTTACTCAAGGTACTCTATAGACATCTCTTCAATGAACTCAGTGTAATTACTTCTCTCCACTGGACTAGAAGCCAGTGATTTGCAGCCTTGACTATAATTGGAATCACCTGGGGGAGCTTTAAAAGCTATCGATGCCTGTGTGGGCCTCACCCCCAGAGGTTCTGACTTAATTGCTCTGGAGGAGAAGAGCTTGAATATTAGTAGTATTTAAAATCTCTCCAGGTGATTAAAATGTGTCGCCAAAGGCTGAGGAGCCCACCCCCACCCTCACTCTTGCCCCCAAGTATAGTAAAGGCTGGGGGTTTGTTACACTCATCTTTGCACAGGACCAAGCTTAATATCTCATTGTGGGCATAAAATGTTGGGTTTTTTGGAAGGAGACAAATAGCCATGAACTTACTTCTTCATATTTGTATTTCCTTTCTTCCTTCCAATAAGTTCATACTATTCTATTCCTTCCTTAGATGTAATCTAAGCCATATTATGTATTTACCAAATCAGTCTTTCTTTCATAAAAATACATCATTTCTTTCATCCCAATGTACTTTCTTTCTTTTTTTCTTTCTGTTTTTAGCCTCAGGCTTCCAGGGAACTTGGAGATTTAGCGAACTGCAATTAGTGAGCTCACGATGGCAATAAGCATTTATTGAGGTCCTACTATGTGCTGGATACTGTGCTGGGCAAACGACGTATAAGGATGAATAAAACAGAAACTGTTTTCAAAGAGTAGCAAGCCTAGCTGCACAATAAACACATTAACAAATAACTGTATAATCACTGGATAAAGACGCTAAGAGGAATATGGCCCTCCCAGTAGTCCATTGACACCTATCATACCTTCCATTTTTCTTCAGACTAGTTTTGCTCCAGTTTTACACACACACACACACACACACACACACACACACTAGACTGTGGTGGTGGTGGCGGTGGCGGTGGCGGTGGCGGTGGTGGTGTGTGTGTGTGTGTGTGAGTGTGTAATTGTCTGGAAAGTATCCAGCCAGGTAACCATTGTTATTCTATTGACAATGGCTGGATTTTTTTCCAGACAGCCCTCATATGTATGTATAATTTCACATTGACTCTAGATGAAGTCTTTTATGGAAGTAGTTGGAGAGAGACATTAAACCAATAAATAAATGGAATGACTCAGAAGTCATCTGTGACAGCCTAATGCTCTCCAGATAAAACCTTGGAAAACCATCTCTTCCTCCCGATCGGAGGAGCGTTTACCATCACATTTTGATAGCGTTGTTTATTTATAGCAAAGGTTTATTTTTATTCTTAGTCCTCTTCCATTAGCACATGAAGTATATTTTAAATTATGCAGAGTTTCAGAATTCTCCTTCTTACTCAGAAGGAAAACTTGGTGATTTGGGAAGATTAAACTTCTTATCTTTTGACTGAATTACACCATCTACCTGCTAGTCTGGGTGCCCCCGGAGACACTTTCATTGTAGATGACAAGGCTGGGGGATGGGCTCCATTCAGTCAATGACAATAAAATAATTGTACTCTGGGGGCCGGGGGGAGGAAATGATAGAAAAAATATTATTCTAAGCTATTTTTTAAAGACTTCATCCATTCAATGGGTAATTGGCCAGCGTGACTAATTTTAAGCCCAAAGTTAAGGCAGTTATAATTGTATATGAGATTGCTTAGTCCATCATTTGACAAGTGTTTTAGAGAATTGGATCAAAGAGAAAGGATATTTGAAAAGATCAGAAAGATACGAAGGATGAGTGGTGGCTAGATAAAGACTTCCCAGAGGAGCGCTGAACGCAAAGGCCCTGAAATACGTCTGTCTGTCTACATGGGAGTTTTTGTGGGACGTGGAAGGTAAAGCTGAGCAATAGATTGGGAAGATGAGCCTCCCCTTCCATCAGTTCCAGTTTGTCTAGGGCGGGATTTCTCAACATCTGCACTTTGACATTTGGGACGGATAATTCTTCGTTGAGGGGAGCTGACCTGTATGTTGTAGGATGTGTGGCAGCTTCCCTGGCCTCTACCCACCGGATACCAATCGCACCCCTGCCCTTGTTGTGACAACCACAGTGTCTCCAGACATTGCCCAAGGTCTGCTGGGGGGTAAAATTGCAAGCCCAGGGTGATTGAAGGCAACCGATTTTAAAAATCCGTTAAAAAATCTGTAATGGAGTCTCAAATTGCAGTCTACTGAATAGTGCAATCGGTAAGGGCAGGAACCCTGTGCATAGTATCCACTCTAAGCACTAAGCGGACAATTAAAACTAAATTGTGGGGAAGCTGGGATGGCTCAGTAGGTTAAGCGCTCGCTTTGAAGCCCCGGGGACTGAGGATCAAATCCCGGCTCCGGCCCATGCGGACTCATATGCTGAACTGGGGTGTGCCCCCAGTTCAGTTCTGGCCGGGGCCTATGCGGGAGGCTCCCGGCCCAGTTCCTGCCCTGCGCAGCCCTGTGCCCACCTGTGGAGTGAAACTATAGGGAAAACTAATGCTGTCAACTATGGAGACTGCTCTGGGCCCTCCCCCTTCTCTCCATCTCTCTCCGTCTGTCTGTCTCTCTCTCTCAAACAAAAAACAATAAAAATAAATCTTAAAAGTAACTACATTGTGAATGAATACAGTTAGCAAATGGGTTAGGTATGGAAAAATTAGAGATTAAAATATGTGTACTCTTGTTAGAATAGAAGCTACCATTTTTCTGAGAACTTAGGAAGTAAGAGCACAGGTTCTAAACTCAGATATTCTGTGTTTGATTTTATTTGTTTATACATGTATACTTTAAAAATGCATTTATTTAGTACCTGAGTACCTGGTACCGCAGGTCCTTGGAATACATCAGTGAGCAAAACAAGCAGTTCTTAGGTGTCTAACCTTAGACAACTTATTAACTTCTGGGATCCTCAGTTTTCTCATCTATAAAGTGGAAATGATAATAATATTATGTATCTGCTCCACTATTAGAGAACAAAAGGTAAGGCATATAAGGTGCTTATTATAATGCCTTCATAGAGCAACAAAAAGGACAATTATTACTATAAAACTGATAATGATAATCATTTACCAATGAAAGTCACGAATTTAACCTTTCAGAAGAGGGAGCTGAGTCCCCAAATTTCATTAACTGGGGCTTAGAGCCAGCACTTGTGCCCCCTACCTCCTTACTCTTCTTTTTGAATTGTGAGGAAGATTTAAGTATTATGAGTGTTAATAAAGAGGATCAAAGCTTCTAAAGAACTACCTTATAAAGAAAACTTCATTGTTATCCCGAGCTGAACGAACATCACCCACATGCCACAGAGAGTCGAATCTACAAAAGATACATATCAACTTCGTGTTCATAAGCACCACCGTCCAGATAATTATCTGGGTGGGATGAAGACGATAAAACTATGAGAGAAAAATGAGAGAAACATCAACACAGTGAGAACAGTCTTCAAAGCAGCCTTTAATTCACAGATATTTTTTTCCCTAATGGCCTTAAGAAAGGACAGCTTAATGGACTCCACAGATGGTCTGAGGAATTTCTATTTGAGTCAAAAAGGGAAAAGGACAAATTAAAAAATGCCTACATGTATATGATGGGGCCAATCAATTTCATTTATGTATGTCTTCCGATTAAGATGTCCTTGTTTCACCTCCATGCCTCTGTCAAGAGGACCATCAGCAATTTCAACCCTTTTCTGGACACACCATTAGTATTTGAAGGAGCCAAAAGAGAATCTCCAAACACTTATGATTCTGGCAGGAACCCCACCTCTTCCTCCTACTGTCAACAGTCACAGGCTCGCTACCCCGTCTGCCTCGAGACCTCAAGATTCATCTTGTTATAGCTTCATCCTTGTTTGTCTCTGTCACCACAAGCAGCCCTGGACGTCCCAGTCAGTCTCATTCCTGTCTGTGGTGACTATCCCCATGGCCATTATTAAGGTGACCAGATTTTAACATTGGTAAAGTGGGACGCCATTGACCGGAGGGGGGAAGGGGTTCTTGATAAAAAATTTGGTCTATCTCCTGCTGTTCCCTAGATTGTCGTGCATTCTTTCCAAAAATCGGGACTTTTTTAAAACGCCGGGGGACATGGGACAAATTGTTAAAAATTGGGACTGTCCTGCCAAAAGCGGGACATCTGGTCACCCTACCATTATCTGCTCTCACCCTTGCCACAAATAGATTTCATATCCTCTTCCTTTCTTTTACTTTTCTGTGTAAAGCTCATCAACAGATACCTTATTGTACATTTTGCCCACATTTTTTGTTGGTCTTCCTTCAGCACTAAAATCTAAGTTTTGTGAGGTTAGGGATATATGTATATTTTGCTCAAGGCCATGTCTCTAGCACGTAGGACAGACACATGGTAACTGTTCAATAACTCTCTGGTAAATAAAAATAATGAACTTAATAAATATGTTTGGCTAGTGTGCCAGGATTGTGCTAGAAAGGCCTAGGGGTGGAATTAGGGAAGGATTAGATAGAGTCTGTGCCCTCGAGGGCTTTATAGTTTAGGGGCGGGGTGGGGGGGGGATAAAATGATCATTTGAGGTGGAGTGGACAAGTGTTTTAATTAAGGAGTGTAGGAGAGACTTCAAAGGCTCACCTGTAGAGCATTAGATCAAAAGAAGGGTCATAGTTTCTTATGTCCTTTGCCATTAGTCAGTGCTATGTGGTTATTGTATTGAACATTGGATCATAAACAGAAGTGATCTGTGTCACTTTTTGGATTAAGAATTTGTCAGTGCCGAGAACACTCTCCAGTATTCTCTTGTTGTACAATAACAATTCAGGACACAGCATGTTTTGGACAGTTCAGCTTGAGGATGAAGAGTTGTGCATCAGCCTAAATTAATGAGGGGCTGCGTGGAGGGTGGATACTCCAGAAAATCATCTTGATCTGCAGCTGATTTTGCATGGACAAAAATAAACCCTGTCGTGTTACGCGACTGAGATCTTGAACTCATTTGTTTCTAGAACATTCTGATTCATATAAGAAGCCATATTTCCTGACGTCTAAATTTCAACACATATCCTGACACAGTATTGGGGCAGAACATTTAACAGTAGAAACACCATCCATGGTTTAACTACCAGATACTTCTGTGATTGTATAAGAAGAGAGCCTCTGTGTTCTTGTGCAGACGGGCCCTGTATTACCTTCTCCTCTGACTTCAGAGTGACAAATGGAGCCAGAGGCAGCTGGAGGAAAGTTGGAGGAGATATATTCTTCATGATACCAATCCATCCATAAGATTATAAATGGACACATGTTCCCTGAGTGTTTATTCTATACCCACCAATAGGTGAGGCCCAAAGGGAGGTGCCAAAGCAGAAAACATGGCTCCCACTCTGAAGAACACTATGATCTTCATTGTAAGATGGCTAAATATTTGTTGTATTAGCTATGAAGAGTGTAAGAATTTAAAGGAAAGGGAGATCTTTGAAGCCTGGGGGTAATCTAGGAAGCATTTCTGGAGGTGAGTATTTGGCCTGGGCCTTGAAGAATGGACAGGATTTAATACAATTACTAACAATTTATTAAACTTTCTATGCACTGAGCACAATGTTAAGATCTATATAGCCCATTGAAATGTTCATCCACCCTAGAAATTATCGCCACTTTACAGAGAAATGGAGTCCTGGAGATGTTAAATAATTTGTCCAAGTCATAGAGCTTGGCTTCAAACCCTTGTGTGTTCTTTGCCAAAGCAGATGTTCTCAATCGTGAAGCACTGTGTTGAGGTGGAGCTGAGATAGCATGCAGCAGGGACATGCGCAGTCACTCATGGTGCATCCATCAGGGCTGTGCACTGGTATCTGCAGGGGGAGAGGCATGGGGTGGAGACCAGGGTAGGGGGGTTGGGAAGTGTTCACAGAGAGGGTAATACATAAGCTGGGCTTTGAAATATATGTATGAGGGCTGTGGTCTGAAAAAAGAGAAAGGGCATCTAAAGCAGAGGAAACAACATGAGGAGAGGAGAATCCAAAGGCTTGGCATTCAGGGAACAACAAGAAATTCCATTCCGCTGAAATGCAGGAAGCTTGGAGCACGCAGTTGGGGAGGGGGAGGCATGAGACATGAGAAGGTAGGTCAGATTATGGAAGGTCTCGAATGGTGTGTGTGTGTGTGTGGTTTTAGCACAGACTTCACGTGCACATGAAAACAGCTGGTAAGATCTATAGAAATAATGTGTTTATTATAAATACACTTTTAAAACAAAGTAAAAATAAACCAAATGTGTGAAACAAGTCATTGTTTCCATATACAGACATTTCTGGCTATTAAAGTTAAGTCTTATTTCATGCCTCCCTATACCCTGTCCTGCCCATTTATTTATGGAATTTTATATATTAAATTAAAATGAGAAACAAAAGTGCTAATAGAATCATAAACTCCGAATTACCTGAAAGCGACACATGGCAGACATGACTTTCCTTTACCTCAGTTTGTTCTTGTCCTCTTTTTCTCTATACCAGCAAAACTCCTAGAACTCTCACGCACACACACACACACACACACACACACACACACGCACATGCATGTACACACGCACGTACATATTGAGAAGCTTAACTCGGAAAGTTCCCTGTGATTGCAGGATGAGGACCCATGTGTCTCCTTTGCCACTCAGAAAACACCATCCTGCCCATTGGGCCCTTTGTCTGACGCACCTCAGAAGGATCTCAGCCTCAAACAAACAGGCCTTGTCTTTAGAAAAGCAACACTTCTCTTTCACAGGGCACTTGGCTGGGAGAGACTGAAAAACTCTCTCTCCACAACTGTCAGAGCATCTGGCCAGGCCTTCCTTGATGTGCATCAACAGGTAAATTTTTGCTGTGAATTAGGCTGACCACACATACCATTTTAAAGATTTATTTTTATTGGTTTTTGATAGAGAGAGATAGACAGAGAGAGACAGAGAGAATGGGGAGGGCCCAGAGCAGTCTCCATAGTTGACATTAGTTTTTCATATAGTTTCACTCCACAGGTGGGCACAGGGCTGTGCAGGGCAGGAGCTGGGCCGGGGGCTCCCACATAGGCCCCGGCAAGAACTGAACTGGGGGCACACCTGATGGGGACCATATGGGTCCACCTGGGCTGGAGCTGGGATTCGATCCCTGGTCTCTGGGGCTGCAAAGTGAGCACTTAACCCGCTGAGCCATCCCAGCTTCCCCCACACAGACCATTTTAAATGGACAGAAAATGACGGTACTGTCCCATTTCAAAAGGTACATATGGTTGGCCTACTGACACCTTGAATTTAGCTCAGTGAGACTAGGGAGAGTACCGTTGTTTTCTGTCCTGTTTAAAATGGTATGTCTGGTCAGCCTACTGTAATGGAACCTTTTCTGTAGCGTAAGTTAGCTAGATAACGCATGCAAAGAAATGGCTGTTGTTATTTAATTACTTTCAACTGCCTTGAGTAATACTTGTTGTAACTTTTGGTAATAACACACTTCTTTTCCATGAACCTCAACAGCTAAACGAAAGGAGGAAAGCGGTATTAAATTAGGGAGGAAGCTCCAGCCAAGAATTCAAGAAGCCTTGGGCACTTGAGAAAGTTGGTTTCGTCCTTCTGGTGCCAAATTGCTTGTCTATAAAATAAGAGGCTGGACCAAGTATTCCAGAGAGGCAATTAGGAGCATGTGGCAGTTAGAAACACCAATATGGATCCAGCTCAGCTCTGTCACTTGCTAGCTGTTGTGGGGAGGGCACATTAACTTGCTGAGGTTCGTCTATAAAAGAGGATAAATATAGTACCTGGCTCACAGGGCTGTGGCGCGGGTCAATTAGGCAATACTTGAAAGCGTTTTGAACTCTGTGTGGGCAGGGGTGGCGGGAGCACACTGGATGGTGTGTTTGACAAATAAAGAAAACAAAGGAGGCCAGGAAGGGGTGGGGCCCTGTGAGGCAGCGACACAGTCCCTTTGCCATCACACGGGAATTCTGAGTTGGAAACTTGATTGCTGTCCCTTGGGAGAATGGAGTGGGTCACAGGTGTCGCCGATCTGTGAAGTGGGCTTCCCCCACTTCTAGTAAATGCAGCTCTAACACCTGGGAGAGGATACAGGCCCGGATCCCAAAGCGGTGATGCAAAGGGATCGTTCAAGGGAAGCCATGGACTATCAGCTCCTAGTGTTCCCATCACAGCAGCTAACACTTACTGATGCCGAAATGACAGTTTCTGGTTGGATACGAACCCTCATTGGCATTGTCTTGGCTTCGCCTTTTAGTACTTTCGGGAGTCAGTGGTGGAGGATGCAGCCTGTCACCCTTCCCTGACCTCTTCTTGCTGGACCTGGAGAATTAGGGCAGCTTAACCAACCTCTCCTCAAACAGAATGCAAAGACGAAGGGTTCATCCTGGATTCTGTACTGCAGGCCATACCTCACTGGACTTTCAGGAAATGATTCAGAATTCTCACTGCAGAATTCTCACAAGACTCAAGGGTGGGGAGAAGGAGTGATTCATCCAGACTTGGGCTCCATGTCTCAAGGTGCACTCACAGGTCAGGCTGAGCCCATGACTTGCTCCTTAAAGAATCAGGTAGTTGGACGGAGCGGCAACCAAGTCAGGAAGAGACTGGCAGCTACAATTAGGCTGACCAGATGTACCTTTTAAAACAGGACATAAACAACAGCACTGTCTGGTTTCGAACGGTACGTCTGGTCGGCCTACTGACACCTTGAATTTAGCCCTGGGAGACTAAATTGACCAGATGTACCATTTGAAAGGAGACAGTGCCGTGGTTTTCTGTCCCATTTAAAACCATCCTTCAGGTCAGCCTTGCTACGATGGAACACTTGCCCTTTATGAGCAAAGAAAGAGGACCTCGCCAAGCCAACAACAAACAACAGCAACAAAAATCCCTTTAATCTCTGGTAGAAAGAGATCTCCATTCTTGCTTTCCTATCCAACTCTCTCATGACTAGCAATCCTTTATTATTTATTTATTTTTATTTTTTTGAAGATTTATTTTTATTGTTTTTGACAGAGACAGAGAGAAAGGGGAGGGTCCAGAGCGGCCTCCATAGTTGTATGTCATTAGTTTTCTACATAGTTTCACTCCACAGGTGGGGGCGGGGCTGCGCAGGGCAGGAACTGGCCGGGGGCCTCCCACATAGGCAGCACACCCAGGTGGGAGCCGAACTGGAGGCCTCCCACATAGGAGGTTCACCTGGGTGAGAACTGAAATGAGGGCACACCCCAGTTCAGCATATGGGGCCACACGGGCTGGGGCCAGGATTTGATTCTCAGACCTCAGGGCTGCAAGACACTCAATCCACTGAGCCATACCAGCATGCCCAAAATTCTTTAAATACTTTCCCTCAACCTCAAAATCTAAGCCAATCACAAAGTTATGTGTTTATTTTTTTCATGTGTGTGGATATTGGTTCTTTCATCAGGGAAGGTAGAAAGCAGGCCCATTAGTATGTCTTCACAGCTCCAACTTTTATCATTATCAGCATTAGAAGGACCATCCTATCTACTCAGAGTTTAATATTTATTGAAACCCCTTTCAGTATCTTAAAGGTCCTTGCCTTTAGCCCAACATTACAAAAGACTTTCTCTACGTGGCAATGAGCAGTAATTACCATCATATGTATGGAAGTGGCTCAGTATATGGTTGACTATCACATAAGAAAAATAATACTTCAGTTTGTGGTTATTGATTCAGTTTTGCAATGCTAAAATTCTTTGTGGCTTTATTGCTATACGTAGTTGAGATTGTCACGAGGCCTGCCTATGCTCATATATTGTCTTTCAGCTCACTCAAGTCATTCTAACGAATGTTTATATTACTGCTTCACGTTCTCCTTGTCCTACAGCAGATTGGACATCCACCTAATGTTTCAGCACATTGCTGAGTTACCACTGTGATGGCGTGTTCTTGGAAGACTCTCTAGTTCCTTGCTTCTCAGGACCTTGGCTACTTTCTAAGGAATGTACCTTTGGAGACTGTCATTATCGGACCTCGGTTAGGTCTTTCTTGTCTCTACCACCTGGCATGTCTAATTCCTTCTGACTCTAACCCAGATGAGGTTTGCGGGCCATACATGTCTTACTAATACTGAGATTACTTGTGAATAGCACTATACATGTTTCAGAGTCCTTTCCACGAGAACTCTGACACCCAATCGTTTTATCAGCTTTGACATAAGATAAGGAAAGGGCTTGTGAGTCAGTGTTTTCTAGCTTGAAGTTATGGTCTTGAGGCTGATTGTGGAGCTGTTTTATCCTTGTTGTCTTTAATAATAGCAAAGATGCTGGACAGATATCGTTGTGGATATGATTGTAGCCCAGAGGATAAATTAGTATTTTCAGAGCACATATGGTCTGATTTTAACATGTATCCTGAGGACTCACTTACATTTTTTTTTTTTTAATTTAAAAAGAAAGCCAATCTGGTTTACTTGTAAATTTGCATTTCTGAATGGTAGTGTAAACGGACGCTTCTTTAGTATCTTATGTCTCTCTCTCGTTTGTTCTTGTGTGCTTAAAGAATCAGTGTGCTAAATCACATCATCCCTGCTAGGAATCCTCCTCTCGCTCTTATGCTATTGGGAGAAAGGTCTTATATTATTATTACTCAAAATCTTTTAATTAAAACAACAAGACCTTGAACAAACTAAAAGTCTGCATTTTTAAGGAGCTTCTATATCTTAAACATACAATGTTGACCCATTGCTATTAATCTACATCAACTGCAGGCGTTGATCCAGTTTAGATTTACCATTCATTCAGAAATCACATTGTAATCACTCACTGCTTCAGTCAGACTTCCAAATTGTTCTGCGTGTTGGATGTTGCTGGATAAAGCAGATGAATTGGATGTGAGCTCTATTGGAAGTCCTCAGGGCATATCTTGCTGTGATTGCTCACACTCTCAGGACCAGTCTCGCTGGGAGTTTCTCAAATCATAGGCTTTGAAACTGGAGGAAACCCTGAAATCACTAGTGTTCGGGGAGGCTCAGACAGGTTAATGAGGATGTCATGCAGAGACCAGTGGCCAAGTCATGACTGGACAGACTTAACTCCTTAATTCGATCCTGGTGTTTTCCACTGTGTATCTGACCTTTTACTAAAAACAAAACTTGCAGGTAAGAACATTGCAGCAGTCCTATGTCATTTGTAACAAAAGATAAACTCACTACAGGTATTCTTCTGTCAAGGTATATGGCTAACGACAATCATCAGTGTGTGCTGAAGTATTTGGTGGTCACTCTTAAACCTATTCTGTTCCTCAGGTTTGACTCAGAACCTTTGCTAAAGCAAAGCACCCCAATTCTTGAAAGTAGCCTTATGCATGCTAATTCCATTCCTTTGCATTCCACAGTGAAATTTCACTATGTTTTGACACTGTACATATGCAAGACTAGCAGTCTACTGGGGCTCAGAGGAAAGTAAAAATTACGATTCCAATACCTCTCCCACCTCTAAAACTCAATTCTCCAATAATACAAAAATTCTACTAACTGTGAAATTATTTCAATATTCCATCTGTGCAACTCTACAGATTTTGGATTACCCACAAAATTTTGGGACCATACCAATAGACTTTAAGGATTTTAGGATTTGGATCAGTTAATTTACCAGCTCTGCACTTTTCCTGCTCAGAAGTTTCTCTCTGAAGGTGCTGACCCAAGCTGGATAACCTGAATATTCCCCTCAGACATCTGGAATTGGTGCGTCGTGGTTTCAGCTGCCCACAATGGCTTTGGGGCTGGGAGGTTAACCTAGTCATGTTTTCAAGTCACATGGCCAGCTCTCAAACTTCATTTTCTATGGCCTTTCATCACATTTGGCAGAACTGATGACTCCTTTCTCCTTAAGACACTTCTCTGTGTGTGTCATCTAATGAAGCACACATTCCTGATTTCCTGTTCTCTTGCCATCTGTCCTTCCTTCACCTCCTCTTCTTCTACATCATGTTTCATTCATTTTGTATTGATAAAATGCAAGATTGATCTATTGCCTACTTGGTTAAGCTGGAAACTGTGTTTCTCAGACCACCCTTTCCCCTCTGGCTCCAGGTTAGAGTCACTCAAAAGTGGAATTTGCATGGGATTTGAGAGGTGGAACTGAAGCAGAGTCACTACTCTCTGAGGGATGTCAGGACCAGCTATGGTGACGAAAAGACAAAGGAGTGACGGGCAGGTTTTTGCTTGGGTTTGCTTACTTCCTTTCCAAGTCCAGATCTTGCTCCTGACCTCTGGGTCACAGGCATACCCTCAGATGACTGACTAAGATACACAGAAATGGTAGCAATACAGATGCAGCAGCTGCTGTGTTCCTCATGAGAAGTTTCCCACCTGAGACTCTCCTCCAGTGATTGCATGAGCCTCGTTGATCAGAATCTCGCAGCACTCCATCTTGTGCACCTGCGCCAGTACTATGAGAAGACTGGTCAGTGACTTCTTCAAATTCTCCATTCCCTCTCCCAGACCATCAGTGCTCTAGTTCCCCCAACAGTTGTGTAAAGTCTAATTCCTATAATAACGTCCTTCTCCTATATCACTTCTACTTGAACACCGACTGAAACGAACTTTGCTAACACTGGAAGTAGTTCCGGGGAAACACATTCAGGACAACAATATCGCATTAGAACTCTTATCTGACTAGACTTAAAGGCAGTGATAGATAGGACACTAGTAATCTATGCTAAGTAATAGTTATTTTTCCAGTTATGAAATTTATAGTTAAAATAGGCAACTAAACAGCTGGCAGAATCCACATATCGGTTCCCTGATCTCTGAGTGAGGACTTTTATAATAGGAAGGGCAAAATGGAAACCTCTAGAACTTCCCTTTCCTACTGAATCAGCAACTCACACTCAAGACTGCATTTCTGGAGGGACTGAAGAGATTTGTTCCACCATCCAGAACTTGTAAAATGCAGGAGTGGTGATTCCTACCACACCCTTACCCAGTTGGCCTCTTTAGACGGTGCCCCTGACAGATGGACCTTGGAAAATGAAAGTGGGCTATTTTTAACTCAATCAGGAGAATGTATTTTACTAGAGACATCATGTTGGTTCACCATGTTGCTTGGACGTGGTGAGTAGAAAGGAGACAGTTCCCTAAACGTAGGTGGGCCACAGTATAGGAAATATTACCCACAAAAATGCAGAATCATGCCAACTTGGTCAAGCCTTTAGGCATCCAGTGGTCTGGGGTATATCAAGCTATCTTCTATGAAAGAGGTCATGGATACTCAGCAGAGT
The DNA here is from genome assembly GCA_004027555.1 of Craseonycteris thonglongyai. Classification (NCBI taxonomy): domain Eukaryota; kingdom Metazoa; phylum Chordata; class Mammalia; order Chiroptera; family Craseonycteridae; genus Craseonycteris; species Craseonycteris thonglongyai. The sequence continues at coordinate 29,271 of PVKE010006250.1, forward strand.
ACAATGGGTGGCAGCTATCACATAGGACTTATAGGGGAGGGACTTCAAATCAGAGGAGGAGTGGAGTGCCGGCAGTCTGTCAAATTCTCATTACTCCACAACACAGGCTGGACATAGATGGCCTATATGCGCCAAGCAGAGGCTTGCTTTTGCCAAGCAGCTAGATATGCAAAAAGGGAGCTTGTACTCACCCCATGATGTAAGCTAGCCCAAGATGAGGAGGGAATGCCGGGTTTCTTGTAGCAAAAGGAAGTAAAACAAGAGATTTCTGAGTCCAGGAACATGCGAGGGAAGGTGCATACTGGAAACCACGGTTTGCATACTGAGAGCTCAGGAAACCTTGCCTGCTGAATAGAGTGCTGAATTTAGCCAGAAACCTTACCTCTGCAAGCTGGCTCAGTGGATGTAAGCCAGTTCTCTGCTAAGGAAATGAGTCCCCAAGGTCCCTGAGGCCATCCAGATTTGTCTCTTTTCAATAAGTTGCTGCATATGGCTTTTCTTCTAGTTGTAAAGCAGTACTTAGGAGAAATGGCCAAATCTATAGCTCTGTACTCATTCAAGGGTAGTGGCTGATGGTTTTACTGGATACTCAGAAACTTGGAAGAAACCCAGTTGAAAATTTTGGTGACAAGTAGTCCAGAAATGGTATGTGGATAGAACTCTCCAAAATGGACATAGGATATAAACATATTTTGGTAAACATGTGATTGTTTACCAAAGAGCACCTTCAGCAGAGGTGAATCTTAATAATCTTGCCCATTGCACAAGATGACTCGTGGTGTGGATGTTAATCAGCTCTTTCTCCAGCCATCCCTACCCTTGCCTAACAGGCTCCTGGTGAAGGTGGCCGTGGTGGTAGGAATGGAGGTTTTACATGGTATCAACCACATGGACTTCTGAGTGCCCAACCTGCCAGCAACAAGGACCAACACTGAGTCCACAACATGTCACCCTTCCCAAGGGACATCAGCCAGCCACTTGGGGGAAGGTTGATTTCATTGGATGACTTTCGTCACTGAAGGCAAAGCACTGTGTTCTCAGTGGAACAAATACACGTCCTGGATATGAATGTCTTCCCTGCTTGTAAGGATCCTGCCCAAATCACCACCCACTGGCTTCCAGAATGCCTCTTTCAATGTTACAGTTGTCCACACAGTATTATTTTTTGCCTTAAAAATTATTCAATGTCACATTTACTGGTCTTATTACAATGCTCATCACCTTGAATCAATTGATCTGATAGGATGGTAGGTACACTGTCCTTTTGAAGACTCAGTTATGTCACTATTTTACAGGCTTGGTATAAAATTATTCAGGATAAATATATACTGTGAATCAGTGACCAATGGCAATGGTTTTTCCTTGTTACACCTAATGATCCACTGGCAAAATTTGTCCCCATAGCTTTGGACTTGGCTGATTTAGAGCTCTTCCTGAACAAGGGAAGACTGTTTTTATCAGAGGCCATACAAAGTTTCACTAAACTGAAAGTAAAGACTGTGACCCGATCAAAGGATGACAGGATAGCTCAGCACTTGCTTTGAAATTGTGAGGTCCAGGGCTTGATTCCTGACCCTGGCCCATGGAAGCCCATACACTGAACCGTAGCACAGCTGGCTATAGCAGGATGTCTTGGTGGTGAAGGTTCTCACCTCCCATTTAGGAAGCCCCCTGTTTGGTTCCCACCCTGCCCAGCCCCACATCCACCTGTGTGGAATCAAATCACGTCACGACAAGTGGTGTACAACTAAGGAGATTGCTCTGCCCCAGCCTCCCCCCCACCCCACCCCCACCCCCCCGCCCCGGTCTGTCTGTCTCTCTTCTTCTCTCAAACAATAAAATAAAATCTTAAAAATAAAGACTATTACCTCATCAATTTGAGCTCCTGATTCCAGGCAAGGATTAAGGTTATGGCATTCAAAGGGGCAATTGACCCAATCAAAGGGGAATTCAGCTGCTTCTATAATATACAGTGGGGACAGGGAGGAGTACACGTAGGAAGCAGAAAGTGCTCTGGATGCCTCTTAGTACTGCCCAATATCTTATGTTAAAATTAAGAAAATACTATGACAATCCAATAGAGGCAGTCCTTTAAGGAATAAATATCTGGGTCTCCCTGCCATCAGTCAAGGGACCATGATCAACCAAGATACTTGTTGAGGACAAAGAGAATACAGATGACTAATAGAAGAAGGAAGTTACAAATACTAAGTGTGATGGCCTGACAAGTGACAGAAATAAAGACTCTGGTCATTATAAGTATTTCTTTCTTATTTTGGTGTGAATATACATATACATATGTGTATGAAATACCATTTGTTTTCTTTCCCCCCCCTTTTCCAATTCCCACACTATCAAAACATATAATATAATAATAGTGTTTAAAGTATATATATCAAAGGAGAAGTGAGACCCAAGTGGCTGAGGAATGAACATCATCCAAAGATGGGTAAAGAGACAGGGAACTTCATGTGCCTTCTTTTGGGGACGGTGGTATATTGTTGGTTACGTTAGGTATAGTTACGTCGTGTTAGGTAGAAGCATGATTTTGCTATTGCTTTTATTTGAAAATTAAATATGATCCAAAGAATTATATATGGATGACAAGTTGACAAGGTGTGGACTTACTGGGATTGTTTAATTTGGGTACTACATTTCTAAGAATCTCCTTTCCTGAGTGATCGTAAGGTACACTTGGCCAGAACAGGAGCTTGTGTGAGAGTTGGAAGGTGGACAAACATGCAGAGAGATGCCCAGCTTGTCTGCGTTCTCCCCGGCTCTGCATCCAACTGCTAGGCGTATTGTCTCAGCATTTCCACCAGATGCTTGGCTGTGGATGCACAGAGCTAGTAGCTGTACAGAGACCACAGTTCTCATGAACTGCTGCTGCTGCTTGTGCCTGGCCTCTGGATTTACAAGCCCCCATCAGGCCTTTCATTTCCCAGCTACTCCCCAAATTGTGCAAGTCCTAATTTAATAAATTCCCGATCCTATAGCAGGCACAGGGACTCATCCTCCCTGTCTGAACCCTGATTGGTTCAGGTCCATGGGGCAGGTAGTAAGTGTGTGTGTGTGTGTGTGTGTGTGTGTGTGTGTGTGTGTGTGTGTGTTTGAGGTGGGGGGGCAGTGTAGGTAAGTTGCTGATGAAGCCATATTAGAGTTAATTGCTGTTCTGATTTGATCTAATATACAATTATCATGGATGTGATTAAGAATTTATAACCACATGTATTGAGAAAGGGAATTTGGCACAATCCCTGCACGTGTAATGGTGCAAGAGGGAGAGGAGTTGAATATTACCTGCTCAAACTTTTTTTTTATTGCAAGCATCCAAGTTAGTTTGGTTTCTAGGGTTCTGTTGAATCCCAGAGTCTAGAAGTCAACAATTCATGACACCAAATTTAGAAAGCTATTTTTATGATTAAGAGAACTATCTTTTTTAAAGCAATTTTCATCAGAAGTATACACATTAATATGTATTAAATGTTTTATTTATCATCACTACTAAGCACCATTAACCGAGGGCATTTTCTTTCCGACAAGGTATCTTCATCCTCTGAACTTTCTTTAGAGGAACTTTCTTTTATCTTGACTTCTATCCTGTACTTTTTGCAAATAATGTGTTATTTGGATTGCCTGCTTTTAGCGGAGAGATCTTTATAAATTTCCTTATATGGTGCTGAGCACTTGTGAAGTTCTCTTTTAAACTGTGAGCTTCTTTCAGTGGAAGGATCTTCATGTAAGAAAAACAGCTACAACTGTTTGGCTAAATCTAGGCCTTTCTTTACGCTTTTTAGACTAAAGTGCTTAACTTTGTTTTCACCTGTGCTATCGTCCCCTGAATTATCTTGGCATATTCCAGATGTCATTTCCACCAAATTTGCTTCCTCTGTTTCTTCTTCCACCAATAATTATTGGATATCTTCAACAGTCATAGAGTCAAAACCTCCCCCTCCAGAGACTCAGCAAGTTCTATTATTGCGTCATTGTGTTTTCTGCTGGCTTGATTAGATTTTCACTTTGAATTGACTCGGGTCCTATATTTTTCCAACAAGCACATAATGTTGTCAGTTTTATTTCTTTGATGGATAAATTTATGAGATTAATACAGTCCAAAATTGTAAAAAGTTTCCATGCCTCCATGACTTAGAGATTCATCATCATACATGTTATTTGAATATTTCCCTAATTTTAAATAAAATATTCTTTGCTCTTAAAAGTGCTTATCACATTTCATGTTGTCTGGGGATTTCTCTAGTTTTGAATGAGATATGTTTTGCTCTTAAAAGCTCTTATTACACTCCGTGTTGTTGGGGAATTTCTCTAATTCTCAAACTGTCTTAGAATGAAAGCGTGTTCTAGAATGACGTGTATAAAGGTTTCCCCAATTCTTAAACTGTGTTAGAGAGAAACTGTGTCACAGAAGTGCCCTGTTCTATGGGGGCTACCTGTAGATGAGAGATCAGTGAATGTGAGCAGAAGTGAAATGGTGATTATCTCTAGAAAGTACTACTCTGTTATATTAGTTTTAACAAATCTTTGGGTAGCCAGCCTGTGTCTCTATATTTAGGGCCTGGTATTCAGGGCATTTCTCCCTAGAGCACCTTCCACACATCCAGCCTCATCTTCCCTTCAGACTCTCAGAGTTGCCCCTGCCTCAGCAACGGCTCGGTTCCTGACGTACCTGGGGTTTCATATTTAATAGACAGGCTTCTTCTCACTGCTGTATTGCAACACCGGTCCTCAACACACGAGAGCTTACTCCTGTGCCTGCAGTGAGGTGACAGTCACAATGATGGCGGTGGTGACAGAAAAAGGCCAGTGCCCAGGCTAGCCACATTGTCACAAACCCATCTTATCAGGGGGAGGTTTTAGACTGTTGATAGGTGAGCATTTCAAAAGGATGGCTCATTGGTGGCAGAAATAAATGACTCTGAGTCCATTTTTCTATGTCCTTTGTTCATAGATTCAGGTAATCACTTTTCTGGCCTCGCTGGCTCTTCCATATACATTGTGTGACTCTTCCTGCATGTAACGGATGAGGTAGGGAGTCAGAGGAGGCTGGCTTCGTGGCAGCATGCCGCTGGGGAGACTGCTGAAGGCAGCGCCCACTGTATGTCGTGTGGGGATCAAACTTCTGATTGCAGAAAATCGCGGTGCCTCTGATCGCAGCACCGTCAGATAAGCTGCCAGGAAGTAACGTCTTAGATATCCCTTTAACAGGAGGCACGGGTGTTGATAGAACTGTCTTGTTTTGAAAATCCCTACAGGAAGGCAGAGCTGACTGCACAAGTGACAAAACTGTGGTAGAAGCACCGGAGAGACAGGAGCTCAAAGGATGGGGGCGCTTAGAAATGTGTTTCCTTCGAAGAGCACATGGCAGAGGCTGCATACCCCTAATTATTTCCTGGCCTCCGTGCCCACAAATCATCCCCGTATGAAAAGCAAAACGTCTTGAGCATGAGAAAAGGGAAAGGAGTGAACACAAAGCACAGACATGTTCTAGAAACGATCCCGGCTGCCACTGGCCCTAAGCACCAGCACTATGCTGGTTCCTTGGGTACAAGCATGATGGGTGGGCAGGCCTGCCCTTCAGAAGCTATGCGACAGTCATCAGGATAGTCTTCCATCCGTGGCTAAACATGTATGGTTTTCCTCTGCGCCCACTGCCACCATTCAGGCCTTGTCCCATCAACCCTACGCAAGTCACTGAAAAAGCTTCCGGCGTCATCTTTCCTACCTGCACATTGCACCTGGCTCTCATGATACCTCTTCTATGTGGCAGTGGCTTAGTTGCCACACTGGGTCCCTGTTCGAGAAGCAGCAGAACTATCCTTATTGTCTATTGTGTGGAATCTCTACACCGTGGTCTTGTATTTGAGATCCTCCTCCATAGAACAACTGCCACTGCATCCGCAGCAGCCCTTCACACCCACAGCAGCGCCCCTGCTTTAGTGATGGGGCTCCTTCACTGACCTCCTGAATAGTACTCTTCTCATTACAAAGAAGGCATTGGCGCCTCCATTTTTTCAAAAGATTTATTTTATTTATTTTTGATAGAGACAGAGAGAAGGGGGAGGGCACAGAGCAGTCTCCATAGTTGTACGTCATCAGTTTTCCACATGGTTTCATCCCACACAGGTGGGCAGGGGCCGCGCAGGGCAGGAACTGGGCTGGGGCCTCCTGCATGGGAAGCACACCTCAGTTCAGCACATGGGTCCACATGAGCCGTGGCCAGGATTCAATCCTTGGTCCCCAGGGCTGCAAAGCAAGCACTGAGCCTGCTAAGCCATCCTGGCTTCCTTGGCACCTCCACTTTGAAATGCTGAAGAGTGTTTCTCTAGCCTAGCTTCGGTGGAATGCCCTTGTGACTTTCCTAGTCTCTTTCTACACGTGACATTTAGGTTTACACTAGTAAAGACACCTGTGTGTCAGGATATTTATTTATTGAAACAAATGACGGTCAGTTATATGAACTGAAGGTGTTGCTACATTGTTTGGGCAAAGAATTTCACAAAACAGACACTGCTTCTGATTCTCTGATCCCTTTTCTTACTTCCGTGCCTTCATCAATAATATTACACTTGCATCTTATCTACTTATGCCTCTTAGTTCTCCCAATTGACAGTTGTATTCAATTAATTGAGCAAGATACGTTTGTAGCCTGTGCTTACTTAGAGCACATCAGCCCAGAATTTGAAATTAGATCACACTGACACTAAACGTGTGTTTTTTGTGTTTTGCGTCACCAATTCAGGCAGGACTTCTAGGTCCCTGCAAAGCTCCTCCTCCCGAGGGGCCTCTCAGTGTTCTCAGAAACGAATTTCATGAGTGACAACCCCCCTTTCCTGGTCTGGACCACCTCTGCTGATGCTGCCATATCCTCTAGGCACCATTGTCCTCGTGCTGAACTTCCTTGTCCCTGTCACACTTAGCGGCTTCCTCCAGGTCCCCCTGCTGCTTTAGACGGGTGTTGCCCTCCGCCGCTGGCTCTACCCCGGCTGCTGCTCATACGCTGGCAACAGGACTTGCAGAGCCCCATTCGCCACTGTGTTGCCCTCTCTTAGAAGAGGCCCAAAGCACGGCGGCTTTTGTCCCCTCATCTTCCTGGTTGCACTAACCGCCCCAACTGTCATGAGACTCAGATAGGAGCCCTGAGGTTTGGAAGGAAAGTGAGTTTGGCTACATCATCACATTGCCACAAGGAGGTTCTCTGGTTCCTCTTGAGGATGGCAGTAGTGCCTTATTCTACTGGTTCAGCCCGTTTAACCAAAAAGGTCATAATGCTTTTTTGTTTTTTAAGATTTATTTTTATTGTTTTTGACAGAGAGAGAGAGAGAGAGAGAGAGAGAGAGAGAGAGAGAGAGAGAGAGAGAGAGAAGGAGGAGGGCCCAGAGAAGTTTCCATAGTTGCACGTCATTAGTTTTTTACATAGTTTCATTCCACAAATGGGCGCAGGGAGGTGCAGTGTAGAAACTGGCTGGGGGCCTCCTGCCTGGGGCGGGAGCCGAGCCAGGGGCCTCCTACATAGGAAGCACACCCTAGTTCAGCATATGGGTCCGCGTGGGCTGGGGCCAAGATTTGATGCTTGGACCCCGGGGCTGCAAGACGAGCACTTAGCTCGCTGAGCCATCCCAGACTCCCCCATAATGCTATTTTGGACACATCGTACAGTAAAACTGGGACCAAGCTTGTTCATCTGGGCTCCTGTTACAGAGGTTTTGCCTCCACACAAACTGACAGAAGTTGGGTGCATGCTGTCCACTCTCAATGTGGCAAGAACTCTTCAGATGCCAAGGTCCCTGCTCATCCCTGTTACTCTGGACACTGAGGCTGTGGCCCTTTATCATCATGGCTGCACCATCACTTTTCTCATAGAGGAGTTCAGAGGCATCTGGGATATTTGTTGTTCCCATGTTTCTATCAAAACTGAGAAATAAAATACAGACTGAGGAAGCCACATGCATTCCGCTCAGCTGGCCTCGCTCATTTATGTTATCTGCCTGCCCTGAAGGCATGTGAGTTTGTAATTCCTGGTTAGAAATATCTGTGGGCTTTTCAAGGTGACAACTAGCTCATCTGGCAAACTCATCTCTGGTAATATAATGAATAGTGTTCAAATCCTCACATACATCTGGAAAACTGGCTCAAAATATCGATTTCCTTCCCCCAGCTCTAGAAATTCTGATTCACTAGATCTAGGATAGGGTCTGAGAATTGTTTCTTAACGAGCTCCCCAGGTGCAGATGGGCAGCCATGTTCGTGACTGTAGGGAAAGGGAAGCTCCACATGGGGAGAGACTGTAGGGTTGGTAGAAGAAGGCTGGTGGGGGAAACACCATCTGGGGTATGCAAGGTATTGCAGTGCTTGTGTGAACTGCATTTCTTGGAGCTGTCAGATATGTTGACGGAACCCTTATTCTCAGTTGTGTGTAATGGACACCATTGTCAGATCATCCTAACCATCTCCCCCATACCTGGGCTACTTAGGATTCTGTTTCCCTAGAGTTTGTGAACTCTAAGGAGAAAACAGATTCTGCTGACTTAAGTAGAAGGCACAGCTTTCAAAAGCATTCATGTTAGAGATGGGGACTTAATTAAGTCTTAAGAAGATAAAGTTTGCTCTCTCTTTTGTTCTCTTTCCTTTATAAAATAGACTACTGATGCAGAGGCATTAGGAGGTAGACAAATCCTTATTGCATAATTTGTGGAGTTTTTTCTTTTTCTTCCTCATCCTCAATTGGCACTTATCCGGTGCTGACTTTTAGATATGTACTCTCATTGTATATATACTTTCGATTAGAGATATCAAGTGCTTAGTTTAACTTAAACCTTAAAATATAATTAAAAAATATTAAGTGCTTGGAGTTAATTATATACACTTAAGATGTTCACACTCCAACTCTAAAGTATTTCATATTACTAAAAATATGCAGCACACATTGAACTTTCACTGAACACCTGGACCCAGAGCCAATGATAAAAAAATAAATTATACCTGCTACCTGGGGAAGGGATGTGCGAAGATTGGTTTGAGAAAGTGAAGCTTCAGCTACTAATTTGGATCCTGAGTAAATGCTTAATATGAAAGACATCTGTATGAGCAAAGATCTGAACACAGAATTTCATTTGGCTGCTTTAAAGTGGTCATGGTTCTATTATTGTCTTGTCTTTTTGAACCAGTGGTATCTGAGGTTTGTCTTGGGGGATAAAAGTCAGAGTTGAAAGAAATGCAGGTTTAAGTCCCCACTTTCAAGGATGGTGCATTCCAATTTTTTTTTTTTTTTGTGTGTGTGTGTGTGTAAGCTATGGCCTCCTTTCGTTTTGCGGGGAAAGTCCTCTGAATTTGAGCAAGAACACCACTCTAGATCATGAGCAGACTCCCTCAAAAAGCCTTCATTCAAAGCCTACTTTCAGGTCCAAGGTTGAGGTTTTTGTGGCTTTGCACTGTAGTGTTATTGCCTTTCTCTGTCTTTTTATAAACAAAATGGTGTACGATAGAGTACATTTATCACATAAGACAAGTTGCAGAGGCATGGAAGTGAATTTCATTAAGCTGAAAAGCTTTCTCTATATTATGACTTTCACTACTGCTTTACAGTAACTCATCCACCTAAAATAATTGGAGAGTCAAAATTCACCTGCAGAATGGCTTTACTTATTTTATTGTATACTTCCCTTTCCTTGCTCTACTTTCTGATATGGTTTTTAATTACCACAGTTGACTGTACCACCAAATTTCTTAAGATTTTCTTAGTTAGTAGATGTCTAAAGGATTCTACTTTAATAGCTTCCAGAACGCACCTGAAGAAAATGATAAGGTGGAAGCCAGTGGCCATACAGGGCCCCAAGGGTTCTGAAAAATACGAGGAAAGTCGTCTCAGGGTCAGATCCTGGCTGAAAATAAAAATATGCTTAGCTCGCACAGAGAGCTGAATTAAGCCATCATCCTTTGATGGGTGTCACGGGAATAAACATGGATAGGTTTGTATTGTGCAGATGTTCATGGCTTCAGAATGGAATGTTGTCTGTTTGCGCTGGAGATAGTTCCTGATTCATTCCAAGATATTAGAGTGTTGACAGGAAGCCCTGGGTGAAGTATAGTGTAAAAGCCCAATGGGAAAGTTTCTGTCACTGTAGCCAAATGATTTCATCTGCGATAGGCCAGAGTATCCTCCTTCAGATAAGTATTAGCAATAAGGTTGTTCTCTCTGGCCCATTCCTTTCTTCTCTCCTGTGTTTTGGTCCATGTTTGGGTAAGCGTACACATGCATATGTGTGTGTTGTGCAGACATATGTCTTGATGCTAACAGTTATTTAGAAAGTTATGCCTGTTAACTCTAAAACTTTATCCTTTGGCATTTATACTTTCAATGTGCAGATAAGACTTGTCTTGTGAAAACATTGCTACTTGTCTAAATGAAGAACTGTGTTTAGTTAGAATCCTCAGTTATTCTGACATTCAATTTCACCCAGTGTGTGTGCATGTGCACACATACACACATATACACACTCTCTCTGTAGTAGTGGTTGTAAGGGTACGAAGTTTCCTCAGCAAAGGGGAATGTCCTGACTCATTTCCAAACAGAAGCTATTTTCTACCTAAAATTAAACACACAGTGTTACACTTAAAACATTAAGAGCCTCCAAGGTCAGTAATTACCCTAACTCATCACTTTGCCTTTCACTTAACATAAGTCACTGTTTCCTCCTCCAACCATTACTTAAAGACACATTATCCATACCCTATTCCCCCCACCCCCATTAATTCACCCCACCCGAATTTTGGCATAAGATCAGACATTGATGTATAAACAATTCCATTCAATTCCATTTAACACAACCAACACTTCTCAAGTGCCTATTCTGTGCCAACCTTGGTACTAAACACTCCAGTCAGTATAAAAGTGAAGATTCATGGGCCAGCTTTTATTTTCCTAAGGAGTCTCCAGAGATACTTTAAACTCCTAGTCTCAGATGATCAACAGTGTTTATTGGGAATCCATGGGGTCTAGTAACTGGCTAGTTGCAGTTGTGAAGCATATATTTCAAATGCCTCTTGTAGTTTTGTGGATCCTCGTATAGTCTTTTTATTCCATCAGGTGTTTGCAAGCATATGGTGATATGACTGAGGGGATTGAGAAAAGCTAAATGAAAGCACCTATTTCATAAATGCACATAAATGGTGAGGTATTAAAAAAATGTACGTTTGTTCATCCTATGGGCAAGTCAGCCATCTAGTCGTCATTGGCCACCAGCCAAGTCTTTTTGTTATGCTTGAATTATTCCCCATGGTAGTAACAAAATGTTTGCATTTGTCTGTTCAGGCTAGCTGGCCTGGCCCCCTTCATGACTTATAAGTTTAGATATCTGGTTGACAGAAAGGACACTGGAATTAAGGGACAAGGTTCAGGACCAGGATTCATACATGTCATTCTCTGATTAATCAGGCCAAACAGTCACTTGGGGGCACACAGAGATCTCTAAAAGGTATCTCAAACACAGGGTGTAACAGCAAAATGAGAGAACAATTGAGATCTTTTCTGTCCTTTGAGAACACTGAAGGGTGTGGAGATTAGATTAGAAGTGGTACCCTGTGGAGAACAAAGCAAATACGGTCTGTAAATGGGAGTTGAGAAAGAATGCCTGGTTCTTATCTGAGACTCCCACTCAGCTCCTGTCTGATGATCTTTAGCAAAGAGACCAATAAGCAGAGGACTGAGAGTCAGTGGGAGCTGGGGGGCGGGGGGGGGGGAGCATGTTCCTGAAGGGAGAAGGTGAAGGAAGCACTCAACCAGTCCCTTCCTCTCAACGACTAGAGTATGGGGCTGATGAGCAAATAGAAGAATTCACAGAGCTATCCATGGAGGCTGCCACTCATTCCTTGGTTGGCTAGACACCACGAAAACGGTGTTGCTGGGGTGCCCTGACACTCCTGGAGCAGAGAAGAGAATGCTGTGGAGAAACAGGTTGGTGACAGGCCAGGTGAGGCCTACAAGTTGAGTGTTTGGTTTCTGAGAGGCACAGAAAACGGACCTCCCCCTGTTCAAGGCCCCAGGATTGGGAAAAGGAGGAGAGAAGGGAAGAGACCCTGCATCTTGGTAGAGATCCCGGTCTTCTTATGAGCTGAATGTTTGTGTCTTCCTAAAATTTGTGTGTGGAAGTCCTACTGCAGTGTGATGGTCTGTGCAGGTGAAGCCTTTGGAAGGTGATTGGGTTTAGATTAGGTCATAATCGATTCTTGGCCTTTTGGCTAAGATCAGATGTAGATTTGGTCATGAAAATGGAGCCTTCATGGTGGGCTTAGGGCCATTATGTAAAGAAGAAGTCCTCTCTCTCTCTCTCACACACACACACACTCACACACACACGGATCATGTGGGCACACAGTGAGATGGCAGCCATCTGCGAGCCAGAAGAGGGCTCTCCCCAAGAACTGAATCTGCCAGCACCCTAATCTTTGACTTCCCAGCCTCCAGAGCCGTGAGAAAGAAGTGTCTGCTGCTTACGGCTCCCGGGCTACGAGTTTTTGCCGTAGTACTCAGAGCAATGCCGATGCTTTCACAGATCCATGCAGGTATGGACCTTAACCAAATTCTATAGTTTAAATACATTCAATTTATTTCATGTCAGTTAAACCTTAGTAACACTGCTAAAAAGGAAAGCTTTCTTCTTTTTACTGCATGGGCATTTGAGTTTTCCAGAAACCACACTGTGAGGTTAGAATCCTACTAGAGACATTGAGCAACTGCAGGCTGCCAGGAGAGACATGCAGAAGGGAAGCGCCTCAGCCGGTGTGAAATGTAGTTGTGACACAATCAGATTCCCTGATGTATTTTGTGATCTGACTAAGCGGTCTGAGCTATTGTCTCCTGGTTTTTTAACTAACAGCCATTTTAGCTATTTCTCTTAATGAAGAAAAGACATGATGTAGCTTTGAATCACTGGTTTGCTCTTCAGCCTCTTAGGGCAGAACGCAATATAGAAGAACACTACATTTCTGACAAATTATGTTATAGAGCTGGGGGAAGTGACCTCAGAGCAGAAAAGTGGGTCTGAAGTCCTGCCTCAAGGCCGTTTCTTAATGAACTCTCCTGAGGAAAAGGGTAGATTATCCTTATCTCAAAGACCTCCAGCTTTTCCTGGCTCCTAATGCAGAGGGACCCAGCCAAATGAATGAAAAGGGTGCTGGCCTGGAATTTCCGTATCTCTGGGGGTCCTTGGCCAAGTGACTTTATATGATTACACACACTTCACTTGATGCGGTATTGCATACAGAAAAGAGGAGGCTGGCCTGGACCATTTCCCCTGCAATTATCTGTTTGAATTATCAAAATTCGGTGATGGAATGAGGTAGGAGTTTGGCAGTATTGGTGCTTGAAAGCTTCATTAGCAAATGCTTAACTCAGGCCTGCTTGCCTTCGGCACACATTGCTCCCCATTTCTCAAGGCTGCTAATGCTGTGCTGTGTCCACATTATTTACATTGTCCAATGCAGGCTAACTTTGGAAAGAACAAGAAAATTGGATGTGTTTTATATCCAGTGTATTTAATGAGACTTCTCCCATTTAATCATCATAAGTTACAACAGGACACAATTAAAATGATTCTCATATCGGAGGAGTTGTTCATCTGTCCTGAGAGAGAACAGATGATTCCAGTCTTTGCGCATGTGCCGTCTTTTCCTTGGGTAAAATAAGGACCATGCCCAGAAGCAGTAATAGCTCTGGTTTGAGAATACACTGGTAAAGCCGAGCAGGTAAATGTGATGACTGGTTTTCCTTTGTTGGCCCCACCATAAGCATGCTTCATCCTGAGAGCTCAGACCAATTTCCTAGCATCCCTGTGCCTAGCGACATGGTCCAGGAAAATGATAAAACCAAGGAAGATTCCAAATAAGGATGATGAGTCAAATTCTTGCAAAGTGTTTTTTGTTGGTTTGTTTTGTTTTTTTAAGTGGAATGGGTTATTTCAAAGGGGAGTGTATGAGAGGTAAGTAGAGTAGATTATCCCTTCTCCTGAGTGGAGTGGGTTTTCCATTCCAGGGTGGCAGGAGTGTGTTGATGGATGAGCTTACCCCTGACCCTCCCACTTGGCACTCCAGCCTCGCTACAACGTTGATGTCCTGGAGAGACTTCTTCCCAAGCTCCCCACCGTAAATGGACTGCACACTCGATGCAAGAAATCTACTAAGGCGGAGTCGCTGGGACTGACTACCCCTGTTACAATTCTGGCCTTTCCTTCAGAATCTTATCAGACTCAGTGTATTCATCCACCTAACCTTCTGACACCTATTGTTATAAGTGACCCCGCTCTTTTGAAGCTGTTCATCATTTCCATAAATAAATTTTTCCTCTTACAGCAGATAGTTCCTTCCCGTTCTTACTTAGAAATGTAAGTCAGTTTCTAATAACTGCAGCTCCGTGGCATGGTAATGTGCCATTAAGAGACTTAACTTTCAAAATGAGATGAAATGAGACTTACTGAAAGAATTCACTTGCTTTAAGAACTCCACTTCTGGACAGCCTGCCAAACCTGGATGTGACGCCACTAGCAGCAACAGTAGCCAAAGAATGTGACAAATGCAGGTGACATCTCAATTCCCAGTGTTTCTCCCAGGAGGAAGATGCACGTGACGCGTGTGTATGCGTGTGTACTTTCAGGTGGGCAGGACTGATGAACATGTAAGTACTCTGCACATATGAGGGTGTTCCCTCCCTCACGAGTATTTTTCTATGCAGCCAGTTGGCTCAAGTTGCTGGAAGCAGGCTGTTCTCTGCATGTATGTATAGCTGAACTGTCTAGCACATGGCCTGCTGACTTCAGAACTATTGTGTTGCTTTATTGAAGTGCTCATGGTTACATTAGCCTCTGAATGGATGGTACCTCCTGCAGTTGTGCTGTGTCTCTGGCTATCTTGACTCCTGTAGCCCGTTTGCTGCTGTTGTTCAAAAGCAGGCCTTGGTCTAGAACTCCCTGTTTGAAAACAGACACCTGTGTCTTAGTAGAGTGCATCCAAAGCCACAATCTAGGTTTTCAGCTACAACGGTGCCCCGGCAGTGATCAGTTCTTCCTCAGTGTCTACGATTGTGCTTTGCTGTGTCCTGAAATAATACACTGATTTATCCACTCTTCCTCCTGGTAGCATCTGCTTGGGTTTTCACCCCTGTGATGCTGACGTGGGGAGGGAACCTTGCAATTGAATCGCAGCTGTGCTCATTACTATGAGATCCTAAACTCTCCAGTCTCAATTTCTCCATCCGTACAATGGTGCTCATTATACCGTCTTCCTAGGATTATGAGACGAAGTACCATGCGATGGTGGCTTTGTAAACTGTGAATTTCGCTAAGCTACATTTCCCAGAATTTTCTTCTTCGTATGTTTCTGGACAGCGTGAATGCTGAGAGATTCTTGAGTGAGCTTGGGAGGGTAGATGGGAAGCAGTAGTATAATCTAAATCATTGTATTGCGCTAAGATCTTGTTGCTTATCTGCTAACTTGCCTCATTGGTCAGCTTTGCAACTGCTCTCCTTCCCCCTGGGCTCTCCTTAAGTTTCTCAGATTTTTGATCCAGATAATATGTTTAGCTCTAGGATGAAGGACCAGGTTGGCTGAATATTTAAATTTGTCCTAGGGAAGAGCCAGGCGCTCAAAATGGAAGCCTGTTGACACTAGAAACGGATACAGATGAACCAATGCACACCAGCTAAATATCAACTTTGTGCTCACTAAGCGTGTCTAGCTGCTGCCAGAATAGTTTTATAAAGTTTATATTTATAACATTAACCTGATGATTTTATAACTTAGAACTCTGCAAAACCACCCAAAGATCTGTTGAGAATTACTGACCCCCACACTTCACTATACTATAAATGAAGTGCAAGAGGTTTCTAGCTTACGACAGGCATCTTATCAAGAGAATAGTCTATCGTTTGGTCCAGTGTTCTTTTTTTTGGGTTTGGATACCATTGATAATTGTTGCATACCTGTGTTCTCCAGAATGTCATAGGCTTGGTTCTCGTCTATCTCCCTGCACCCCCACCACACACCCCCACCACACACACACACACTTCTCACTTTCCTCCTCATGTGAACTTCTAAGTTGTTTAGCTTCCAGCTCCTGACAATAACAGTTCTTTGATTTGTGGAGGGTCCGCCCTACACATGCGCAGCTCAGTACTGGACAGGAGACTCAGGATCAGCCTTAGGCAATTTCTGGAGTTCTTTCTCTTGGTATCTCCTTCCTGTCCAGTACTGTGGCCCTCCAATCCCGCCCCGTCAGCCTGATCCGCCACCTCTGAACCCTCCTAACTCACTGTGAGGGCTGTACTCTGCTCCACTACTCTGTTCCTGATCCATACCTGCCAAGTGCTTCCAGGTGGGAAGCCAGGGACCTGGCAGGGCTCCCTGTGTTCTTTCTCTCCCTGAGGCTGTAGGTCACTAATGTCTGAAAGCTGTTGTTCCATAGATTTTGTTTAGAGTTCTAATTGCTTCTGGTGAGGTGGTAGGTCAGGTCTGGTCCTATAATTCAGAGAGAGAGAAGCAGAAACTGCACCTTCCGTTTAGAGTCAGGAAGAATTACACGATGCTTCATATCACTGTCTTCCTAATCTGGGTGCTGTCCAACATATGAGCGGACTATGGCAAAAGATGGTGTCATTTAAACTCCCTTTAGAGGGAAGAATCACTTCCTAATCGAAAACTGCTTTCCTCCTTTGGAAAGAAATACAGATGCTGGGATACTTCTAACTTTCTAAAGATAAATAGCACTAGACTGTCATCCTTTCCTGGCTACAGCCGCTTAGAGTACATGGGGGCTCATTCTTTAACATGTTCATGCCCAGTGTCGTATGAACTGCATGTTTTTCCATGTTTGCCCTTTTAGAACATAGTGATCAACATGGACATCCTTCTAGCCAAAGAGACTTGCATCTGGGGGCCTCTCGCCTGGTCCTAGAGAGGCCCGTAGGAATAATGTTAGTGACTCACATTTGTGTATCATTTCATAGCTTATCAAGAAAGGCTTTCCCATTATTATTTCACTGACTTCACACAAGTAGTCTGCGAGGTGGGCAAGGTAAGGAACTACCAGCGAAGGACTCTAACGTTGTGCTGAGGGTGGTTTCCTAACTTTATCCTGAGTTCTTCTGGCACCATTTAAGATGCATGTTAAATAGTAAGTGCTTAGTGTGATGGTTACAATAATATAAAGTAATCGGAATTCAATTTTGCTGTAGCAAGTGCTGTGATTTTTAAAGAAATAACCTAGGTTAATTCAAAAGTGTGCTGCAAATGTGTTCTGTTCTTTGTGATTCCATTTATCATGCCAGTGGGGAGCTTGGCTCCTCACACTGTGAGGCCATAAATCATGTGCCACCAGGTGGCATCATAAACAAATCGCCAGCAAAGCCTCCAGTATGCCAACCTTAAAAGCCTTGTTGGCTCTCTAACATGATTAGATAGAGCCAACGTTGTCATAGACATAGAAGACTAAGGAACAAGGTGGGTCTTTCAGAAGAATGTGGGTAAAATGACGTCTTAGATATTGCTGGACTCACTACCCAAGCCTGATACCTTTTCACTCTGAATTATTCCCTAACACTCAATTTAGAACAGAGACACTCTCGAAGCCTAGGCAAGACAGGTAATCAATCAATCAATTCAACATAGACTCAGTACCTACCACATGCCCAGCTCCATGCCACACCCTGGACATACAAATCGAGAAAGCAGATCTTTGAGGAGACAGGTACGTGCATACATAATAGCAGTAGATCTCAGCCAACAGTAGAAAGCGGAACCCTCACTCTGTGACCCTTCTATGAGCGAGTTTTTGCCGTGTAGAAGTGACTTAGCTGTGTGCTCGGGGATTTGTCTTACTTTCTAGAAGGAGTAGCCTCTGGGGGTATGTAGCACTTTTTTTTTGAATGAGTTTGCAAACTTAGTGGTCAGACATGGGTATCTGATCTAACATCTCTACATTGACCCTCAGCCAGTCGTGTTAAATAATGGTGAGTGATTGAGTGTCTGCTCCCTGACAGTATTTTAGGTAATGCTGAGTATGTTACACTCATTCATTTCCCTTCTTCTATGACAGTTTCTTCTGCTGTGTTCAAATCGGCACTTGGAGGTCAGTGGTTAGTGTGAACATGCGGAACTATCTGGAGTAGAGAAGGCTTTCCTTTTCTGACCAAGGGGCTTTTGCCAAGAAAAAAAAAATGCAAGCAATGTCTATAAAGCAATTTTGGGTTTTTTTTTTTTTTTTGTATCAAGAACACTGATGCAGAACAATTAAGTGAATAAATGTTTGTTTTCAGTAAAATGGAGGAAGAGGAAGAAGGAGGGGCAAGAGATGGTGGTGGAAGCAAAGAGTAGTTGGTAGGAGATGTCTGTCTTCTGTGTGGCTTTCCCCCTCCTGTCCGGCTAGACATGGTCCTGAATCAGTAGCTGCAAGCCCTGGCTGTTATCTTGTCTTGCTCAGTAGATACGTTCAATGGACAGGGGGAAATGATTATTTCCCCTTGCACTGTTATTAGAAATTGAAGTCCCCATATAACAGAAGCAATTTTTTGGTTTGGTTGAGCTGCAGTTTGCTACATTGTGAAAAATAAAGGCTGTACAAAATATAGACCCTGAGTCTGACAATTTCAAACTTTAAATCTTCAAAGAAAATTCACTTTTTTCTATTTAAAATTATACGAATATATGTGGAGTATACATGAGGGCTGTCCGGAAAGTATACAGCCATGTAACCATTCTCATATCAACAATGGCTGAGTTTTTTGCTTGTTTGTTTTTCTTTCCCCCAGACAGCCTCATATGGCATTAGGGGAAAGTAGAATATTAAGAAAATGAGAAACTAAGGAAACCTAATTTACTAATTTTTAATGCTATCTTGGGGGATATGATCTCTCTCTCTCTCTCAGCCTTTGTTCAACTAAGCACAATGAAAGAAAGCTGGTTTGATTGGCTTTACCAAAAAGAAAGAAAACAAATCTTTAGACCCCTACTGTTTGTCCCCATGTGCAATTCTTTCCTCAGACCTTGCAGTATTCATTCACGGCTTAGCAATGTTGTTCTGGGAAGTGCAGAGCCCTAGGTACTTGGGCAAGGACAGTGCCCATTCAGGTCGTGTCTTCTTAATTCAAGTTCAGGTTGCTATTTATCCGGAGGCTGATTTTCTTTGGGCCACATGCCTGTAGGCCTGTTATCATTTGTGTGGCATATGACAGCGATTCCCTTCTAGCAGAATCTTACCTAGAGGGATGGTGCTATTGCAAAAGGCTAAGTCAGTCCAGGGAAGGTGGCCTTAGCAACAAATGGCAAAGGAAGAAATTGATGTCATCTGACATGAGGGTGAGTCATGTCTTATTTATTTTTTCAGTCTCACTCATCTTCCAACAAACATTTAGCATCCGGAGGCATGGCAATACGTTAAACTCCTCACCTTCAAGGATGTTATAGTCAAACAGGAGGAATGAGCTTGCAAAGAGCCATGTAGGTACCATAAAATGATTGCTGTGATGTGGGAATAGACGAAAATATGTAGAGCATACAGGGAAGAATGCATCCATCCATCATTCACCAAAAGGACCTCATTGCCATGACTATTTCCTCTGCCTCCTCATTTGAAGTTAACCCATTACTACTAACTCATCACTGTCTCACAAACTCATTTAATTCTTTCCATTCCCACAACAGAATCTGATTCGAGGAAACCCCGTGTTCTACCCAGAGAATGGCAACAGGCTCCTTACATGTCGCCCTGCCTCCCATTGCCTGCCACCCATTTTTCTCTACATTTCATCCTTCAATGTTTCTTCATTGACTTGAAGGAGATTCCCAAGGGAGCCCTGGCTGGGATCACTTCCTCTTTCATTAACTACACCAATGTTTATTGAGCACAAACTATGTGCCAAAGCTCTCAATAATGCTAGCTAAGGTTGTGGCATCTGGTTGAGATAGCCCCCAATGAAGATCAGTTCCCTATCTAGCAAGTGAGTTTCGTTGGGAGAATAAAATCAGGTGGCTGTGAGAACACCTTAAAAACATGCAATGTTCATCGCAGCACTGTTCACAGTGGCCAGAACATGGAAACAACCAAAATGCCCTTCGATAGATGACTGGATAAAGAAGATGTGATACATTTACACAATGGAATACTACTCAGCGATAAGAAATGATGAAATACAGTCATTTGTGGCAACATGGATGGACCTAGAGACCATCTTATTAAGCGAAATAAGTCAGAATGAAAGAATCCGGAAAAATATGACCTCACTTATAGGTGGAATATAAAAGTGAAAGAAACAAAGACACAGAGACCTATGGACACACTCAATAACTTGGTGATTGCCTGAGGGAAGGGGAGGAGGGGGGAGGGAGAGAGGGAGGGGAGGTGGGAGAGGGCACCAGCATTATGGACACACTCAATGGTTTGGTGGTTACCCAGAGAGTGGGGAGGAGAGGTGAGGGAGAGTTGTGGGGGGAGGGGGGAGTGGGCACCAGATATATGGTGGTGGAGGGGGACCTGATTCTGGGAGCTGGGCACATAATGCGATGCACGGGTGATGTGATGTGGACTTGTACATCGGGAAACTATCTAATTGTTACAAACCAATGTCACCCCATTAAATTTAACAATAAAAAAAAAACAAAAAGAGAAAAAAAAACCTTGTAAGTGTACAGGTAAGGGCTTGCCATGATGGATCCCAGGACCTTTGAGAATCTTAAGGAAGTGTTGTCTCCCTGCCACAGGAAAGGAGAATCTAATACCCCTTTAAATAACCTGTGTCTCTAATAGTTGCTCCTAAGGCAGCTTACTGTGGTGATTAGGAAGATCTGGATTTAAGTACTGGATTTACCATTTATTAGCTCTGTAACCTTGAGCGAGTTCCTTAACCTTCCTAAGCTTGAGTCTCTTCATCTGTAAAAAGAGGATTAGAATAATATCCCCAGTTTGTTGCGAGGATTAAATGCAACGATGTAGAGAAAGCATTTAGTTCAGTGCCTAGCATGTAATAAATGCTCAATAAATGCCAGCTCCAATTATTTCTTCTTCCAAAAGCCAGGTGTTTCATGGGGCAAATACACAGTCAAGATTGTGAAGGTGTTTTCTAGTTATGTGACTTCACTGTGCTTCCTTACATCTGCAGATCTTGGGCCCCTTTCCTTCCTTTTTTTTTTATCCTGTATTCCCTAATTCCAAATTCCTTCATTTCTTTCCCAAATATATCAAGTTTTCACGTACTGAGACTCGGAAGACGAGGGAACTCACCTCAGAGAGGGGGAAAAAAGTCCATCATTGAAAAGTCCAATCTGCACAGAGCACACCTGCCAAGCAGAGTGTGATTGGAGCTGTGTCGTGGTGGGCAGGCCCAGGGGCATCTGTGGGTGCAGCAGGACAAGGCTTCACAACTCGTAAAGTACAAGCCCCTCTGTCGTGGAGAACACTTGCAAAATGCTGACTTCTTGGACAGGGAAAGTACGCTGTTTTGGTTTGAGATATACATGGTTATATGGATAGATTTCCCCTCTTGGGGCTGATCAAAAAGACCGTATTTTAAGAAAAGTTTAACTTTTTCCCAGTCCAAATTGGGGTTGCGTCTCAGTTAATGCCTCCTGAGGAATGATTGATGGCTGATCCCATGCTGAGAGTGCCCCCCAGAGACTATCTCCGCAAACTCTGGTCTGGCCACCGAGCCAGAGACGGATCTGCCGAGGCCTTTCCAGCAAAAGGCGAGACTTGATTTACAACATCACCAATCAATCCTTTCTGCTGCGTTGTTAGCCCCTCTCTTGAAGTCGGCCATAGGAAATCTCAGAGCCGGGTATACACAGGGTGTCCCTGAGCACGCCTGTCTAGGAGACATGCCTGGAGCGTGCATCTGGGGGAAGGCACAGCCCACAAGAACCCAGAGGAGTCTCAGCTCAATACGACCTGCCATGGCTTTTCTGTCTCCCTGTTTTTATTTCTTTACTTATTAATAGTCCAAGAAGCACATGGCCTAAAGAGCACAGAGCAAATCCCCATGAATCTATTGGTTTTCCTCTTGGTTTACTCTTACCCCTCCCTTCCTTCATTCACTCCTTTGTTGCTTCTCTTCTTTCTCAATTGTTTTCTTCTCTAGTGCCTTTCTTGTACCCTTTCTTTTCCCACCAGCTTTCTCCTCTAACTGCATTTACCCTTCCTTTTCTTCCCTCCCCCTTTCTCTCTCTCTCACCCCCTTTTCCGGCATCCATTGATGGAGGACGAGATTTATTCTGTAATGGCTAAGCAGGGGACTGTCGCTCTCTGGGCTGCACCAGTGCAATGGCAGAGACGCTGGTCCCTTCTGCTGTGACGTCATCTAAAAATATTGGCCTTCGGGTGATTCTGACAGTAATCTGTGTGTGTTTGTTTTGCTTACTGTCTTATTCTTTTCGCTTAGTTTTTATATACCATAGGACTGCCGGGGACAATATTGAATGTGTGTAGATTACAGCAGTATTCTAGGTCAGAGGTTACTAATGTTTCTCAGGCCATGACATATGAGCAACAGACAGCTGAAAATACAACTCAGTTCCGTAAACATTGCTGACCAGCTCGGCTCCTGTGCTCCTGGAGATGAAGAGGCTGCAGGCTTTGGCTACTAGGGGCGCCCAGTCTCAGTTCAATGCGAAGTGCTAAGTGCTAAATTATCGGTACAAACAAAGTGATGCTGTAGTATAAAGGAAGGGTTGATGACAATGACGATGATAACGAAGATGATGATGTTGGGGGAGTCGTGTTATGGAGGATAGAGAGCCCTGAAGAATGAACACGGTCTCTGTGTGTTGTGATGGGAAGGGTACTTGTGCAGGGGGAACAAGCTGAACAAAGAAATGAAGTCATACAACGCGTAGCGCATTTCTGCCATTGGTTAATAGATTCGTGTGAAAGGGGTGAGGACTGTTGATAGGAGAACAGAAGGATGAGATCATACTATTTTGCTGTAATGATTGTAAAGGTTCCAGGTTATAGAATTAAGACTTTGCTGTAGGCAATATGTTGGGGGATAATTCTGTATTGCCCCATGTTATCATAATTTTCCTTCTTATGATAGTGGGAGGTGTTATCACACGTTGACTGTTTTTCCTAAGTGAGATTTGTCGGACTGTTTTGTATTTGTTCATATAAAACATTTGCATTTTTGCTCCAGGGAGAATATCTATATGTGCAAATCCTCTTCTTTTCTGGGCTTTGATACTTGCTAAGGACCATTAAAATTTAACCCCAGGGACTAGTTCTGTCATAAACTCTGTGTTATTATTATCTGATCTATGCTATTCGCAAGCCTGCAAGTGTTCAGGAGAAATATGGACAGTTGAAGATTTTTGCCTTCAGGCAAAAGGCTGAAAGTAATTTAGGAAGTATCTAATTATATAATTCAGGCATTAAATTCAATAAGAAATAAAAGGATGTGGGTAAATCTGTTATCCTGTTATTATTTCTTGATATCCTGATATTACCATTGTATTATAGTGGAAAGAATAAAAATTTGGGTTTAGCCTAAAGAGGTCCAGTTTGGGGCAGATTCCCCAAACCTTTCTCAGAATTGGAGGGAGGCTTAGAGACTAAACGGGCTGATGATAAGGAGACCTATTAAAATGCAATTGCTGTATTTGAGGTAAGAGGTAGAGGGGAGAAGGAAGTAAAAGAAGTAATAGAAGGGCTTCCAAAAATATTTCAAGAGATCAAATAGATACATTAGAAACTCATTAGAAGTGGAGGATGAAGGGGAAAGAGTGCCCAGAGAAGAGTCAGAGGGTTGTAGATTTGAGAATAAATTGATACTGTTATTACATGGGCTGGAGAACTCAGGACAGAGAGTGACAACTGAAGGAAAAGACCCCTTTAGTTTGGGGCATGCTGGAATTTGTCTGGTGTATAGCCCAACAGAGCTGTTTAGCAGACAAATAGAACTTTGTATGTAATGCCCAGGAGACAAGCTGGGTGTGGAAAGGGAAAGATTTTTGGATCAGTTAGTATATGAACAATGAAATGGAAATAATAATGCATAGGGAATTGGGATTCTTGAGTCAGGCCCTGAGTCTGTAACGAACTATGTGGATGCAATTAAACAGGTTTGCAACTGACCTTCCTGGACTTTGGTGTCTTTCTGTACAATCTCTGTTTCCTTGTGTAAACTCTATTGCACAGAGCAAAGCAATGCTGGTGGGTAGAATCTTTACCCAGCTTTGTCTCCTGCCTCATGATCTGCCTGGTGGGCTCAGGAAGGAGAAAGACTGAGAAATTTGGGGTGAAGCTTGTAGGCTGACTACTTTGTGGTCGCTCTGGCAGAACTTGCTATTTGGAAAACTGTTCATCACGCTGGAAAATGACTTCAATCTTCAGTTTCAAACACTTTCTTG
Organism: Craseonycteris thonglongyai; assembly: GCA_004027555.1. NCBI lineage: Eukaryota > Metazoa > Chordata > Mammalia > Chiroptera > Craseonycteridae > Craseonycteris > Craseonycteris thonglongyai. Next base: position 53,664 of record PVKE010006250.1, read on the forward strand.
TATTTCAAGGGATGAATGAAATCAATACATTGTGCTAAAAATAAAAAACATCATCCACAAAATAATCTACCCCCCAAAGTGCTGTTCAGATTTGAAAAATAAACTCCAGTTTCTTTGGCTCAACTTAAGTGTGTGAGGATTGCGAGGTTGCTAAAGTTTTTTGTCCAATGGAATTAAAAAATAAAAAAGAACCAAAGGCACAACCCAATGAATTTCTTTGTCAACACCTGGCCTTAGTGACTGTCAACCCCCAGTTCCCCAAGGAGAGCTTTGTCTTCCATGGGAAACAAACTCATGCAGTTTCTTGGCGTGGATTAAGTGTGCGAATGATATCTCTTCTCTCCACTCTCAGCTGCCGAAGAATCAGATGGGTTCCAAGTAGACGTCATTCAGTGCTGGGCTTCAGCTGGCAAAGCTCAGGAATTATCAGAGATGCGACCTCTGCCACTTATCAGTAAAAGGAGTAAGGAATAAGTAAAATGGTGGGGGACATCTTATAGAACTGTGTGCAGCTAGGGACGCAAATCCCAAGACAGCTGCTAAAACAATTACACATGGAAGAAGACACAGGTAAGAGGGAGAGAAAACGCTATTTCAAATCACAACTTTCATCTAAAGAGAATGGATCTTGCACCCCCGCCCCCTTTTGCTGCTAAAGGAATAGATGATTTGTGTAGCGTGGAGAGTTTGATACACGTAAGGATAGACCCGAATGGGGCATTTGTCAGAGAATCAGGACTTTTTCATCTCGGTACATCAGCATCAGCTGGAGTGCTTCAAGAACATGGTGAGAATGTGGTGAGGCTCAGGCCCTGCTCAGAGACCCTGAAATTCTGATTTAAGACGTCTGGGTGGAGCTGGGCAGCTTTCTCAGGCAACTAGGAGAGGAACATTTCAACCTTATTGGGAATAAGGGCTTCTTGGAGTCCTTGCTAAGAATACATATTCCTGTGTCTTATGTACAGAGTGATTTAGTAAAAGAAACATAGTGCAGAAATCCATACTTAAAAATGTGTGTGTGTGTGTGTGTGTGTGTGTGTGTGTGTGTGTGTGTGTTTTGAGAGGAGAGAGAGAGAAAGAAAGAAGGGGGTGGGGTGGGGTGGGGGGAGGGCCCAGAGCAGTCTCCATAGTTGTAGATCGTTAGTTGTGACATAGTTTTTTTATTCCACACAGATGGATGTGGGGCCACATGAGGAGGGAACCCAATACTCCTGTGGGAGGTGAGAACATTCGCCGCTGAGCCGTCTTGGTGGTTACCAGTTGCACCACAGTTCAGCATATCGGGTTGCACAAACTGGGGTTGGGAATTGAACCCTGGACCTCACAATTGTGAGGCAGCTATCTCGGCATCCCAGGAATCCATATTCAAAATAATCTTCTAAGTTATACTAATGCAGATGATTCAAGGGTGACAGTTGACTTAGCACTGGGATTAATAATTTTATTCAGGGTTGAGAACATCCTGGGACAGAGAAAGGAAATAAGGAGCAAGCAGGTTGGCAAGAAGTGGGTTGCAACATGGGATGATGTAATAAGGGATT
>PVKE010006251.1:0-55235 GCA_004027555.1 Craseonycteris thonglongyai
AGAAAGAGATTAGGTAGAAGCAAGCTGGACAGTCATTTCAAGCAAGGAAAATTTAACAAGATCACCTAAGTCACTCAACAGAGCAAATCTGTCTCCTGGGACTGGGACCTGCCTTAGTACACAAGCTATATTTGGTCACCAGCTCAGACTAGCTGAAGGGGAAATGTGGCCTCAGTGAAAATATGGTCATGAATACCAGACGGCAGAAACTGGGCCTTTGGTTAATTATGCTCCTTACAGTTGGAGATCTGTGAGGTGCGTTCTCATGGCTGCCATAGTCCGCTCTTTGTGGTACATATACACAATTTTCTTCACAGATGTGGGGAATAACTTCTCCATGTTTCCTCTGAGTCTTTCCTCACACTTAGAAAAGGTAGATGAGTGAAAGGAAACCACAATTTCTGTTGCTACATTTAGTATTGTGACTGCAACTAATACTAATACCCTTCTTTCTTTCTTCTAAAATTTTCTATTTGTTGTCCTCATGATCACTTAATCAGGTCTTGGTGTCAGTCAGTTTTGTAAGCTGTACCTTTATTTCTGAATGACCTGATGCTTGATAATCATACCCTTCTCAATCTGAAGTTTTTTCTCTATTGCAATTATGCAAGGATTCTTTGCCAAACATGTTATTGCATCTTAAGTGATATTTTATTGTGGTTTTAATTCAATTTTTTTAGATAGTTAATGTTGTTACAAATATCTTCATATGTTTATTGGCCATTCATATGTCTTTGGAGAAGTGCCTATTCAGATTTTTTAAACTAAATTCAAAATTAAGTTATTTCTTAAAAAATGGGTTTCTGCTTCTTTATCATTGAGTTGTAAGAATTATTTATAGGTTCTAGATATAAACTCTTATCACATATGTGATACACAAACATCGTCTTCCACTATTTTGGCTGTCTTTACACTTTATGCCATTCTTTGAAGTAAAATTTTTTTTAATTTTGAATAAGTTCTATCTGCTGGGGCTGAGGGGCAAAATGGGTAAAGGGGTAAAAGGTACAACCTTAAAGTTATAAAATAAATGTTATGGGGATGTATTATAATGTACAACATGGTAAATATAGTTAATAACAGTATATTGCACATTTGAAAGTTGTTAGGAGAGTAGATCTTAAAAGTCCTCTTCACAAGAAAAAAGAGCATGTATCTCTGTATGGAAACAGATGTTAACTTGACTTATTAAGGTGGTTATTTTGCAACATATACAAGTATAAAAATATTATGTTGTGCACCTGAAATGAATATAATTTATATGTCAATTAAATCTTAATAAAAAAAATAAGCTGATTGTTTAATTATTTTGAAGTCCAGTTTACCTATTCTTTATTTTTTGGCTTGTGCTTTTAGTATCACGTTTAAGCAACCAATTCAAAGTTATGTCAAGTCAACCCCAGATTTTTCTTTACAATTTGGTAATTTTTTCATTCTGTGTTTGGGCTTTTGCAGGTAATATAAAGTAGCAGGAGAAGTCCAATTTCATTATTTTGCATGTATAATACATATGTGATAGATATATCATTGTCTTGTCATTTGGTGAAAAGGCTCATCTCCCATTTGAAATGTTTTGATACCATTGGTGAAAAATGAGTTAACCGTAATGTATAAATTTATTTCTGGATTCCTAATTTTAATTTATTAACATATATGTCTAGCCTACTGTCATATCCTGTAGACATATCCTATAGTTTCATAGTGTAAGTTTGAAATTGGAAAATGTCAGTTATCCAACTATATTTTCTTTTAAATGACTTTTGACAATTTTGAGTCTCTTTTTATATAAATGTTAGAATAAGCATGTTAATTTCTATGAAGAAGCCATCTGGGAATTTTAATGAATTGTAATTTAATCTGTAGAACAATTTAGAAAGCATTTTTACGTTAACAATATTAAGTCTTTTAACTAATAAATATGGAATATCTTTCCATGTATTTAGGTCTTCCTTAATTATTTTCAATTAAGTTTTGTAGGTTTCAGTGTGTTAGAATTTTACCAACTTTGTTAAATTTCTTCTAAGTGATTTATTACTTTTGTTGCTAGTGATAAAGAAATTATTTTCTTATTTTTATTTTGGATCATTCATAGTAAGTATATAGAAAGACTATGGATGCTTTATATTGACCTTGTATCCTTTTAACTTTGCTGAATTCATTTATATGTTATAATAATTTGAGAATTTATTAGAGTTTCCTATATATAAAATCTTTGTCATCAGCTAATAGAAATATATTTACTTCTTGCATTTTTCTTGCCTAGAACCTCTAGTAGAATAAGTAGAGGTGGTCACAGACACCTTCTTTTTCTTCTCCTTTTTTTTTCAATCTGTGAGGAAAAATAATTTTTTCTTTTAACATTAAATATAACATTAGCTTTACATCATTTGATGAAGGAATTATCAGGTTAAGACAGTTCTCCTCTATACCTAGTTTGTTGATTTTCTTCATGAAGATGTCAATTTTTTTCTCAGTGTCTATTAAGATGATTGTGTGTTTTTATTCTTTATTCTGTATATATATATATATATATATATATATATATATATATATATATATATATATATTAATTGACTTTTGGATGTTCAACTGACATGGCATTCTTGTGTAACAACCGTTTGTTTTTCTTTTATAATGGTATATAACTCTCTTCTGAGGATGGCAGGCCTTCACTCTAGACTACCCTGTACTGTGCAATTTTCACTGAAACTAACTATAATCTCCATACTTGATATTCTTCCATCATAGGCACATACAACACCATGGGATCTGCCAGATACAATTTCATTTTCTGCTATGGGTCCCAGTCTAACATGTGTGACTTCATCCAAGATATAAGATAAACAAAATGCTTGGTTTTGGAATATGTGTTTGCTTTACAATTTGAAAAGGTCTACCAAACAGCGTATGTGTATTAGATGAAAAACACAACAAATTGTCTTTTATTGTGGAGAAGATGTTCCAGCAACCCCAACTACTGCAACTCTATAACTTCACTAGAGTGGCCATTTTCCAAATCTACATGTTTATCTCCCACTTTCAGAGTACCATTATCTTACGAAGGTTCCAGCATACCAGCAACTTCTTAATCATCTGTCCAGTCATCAGAATATCACAGTGATGTTGAAATAATGAATCAATGTGATGTTCTATGATATAGCCATAATCCAGACCTCTGAATTGTATTATAACAGAAGTAAAAACAGTTGGCAAGGATCTAAAAATGGCAGCATCAGAAGCCTACTGGAAAACTCTCCTGGCGGTTGCAACTCATGAAACAACTATAAATCAACAAAGGATTCCCTGTACAACATACAAACACAATTAAGAGGCTCACGGGTCTCACTGAAATCCATGTAGGTGCACAAAGAGGGACAAATTGAGGAGGCAGGCGGTTGTGAAGACTAAAGCCACATGCTGATCTCTGCTTGGAGCTCTACGGTTGGGGGAGCGAGGAGGAAGAAGGTGGTAGGTGAGCTCTCTGGACCTCACATGATCATCAGGACAGAGGAAAAAAGCTCAGAGCCTGGGGCTGTGAGGTACCACAACCAGATCTCGCTCTGGGCCCAGGAAGTGCAAGACCAGTGCCACAGGACACTGCAACCCAACCCCCTCTGGTTCTGAGAGGAGGGAACATGACAGGGTGGTGAGAAGCTACAACCTGAACTCTCCGTGGCTGGGAAAGGGAAGGAGAGAAAGGCTACAAGTGACCTTCCTCAGTCACGAGCAGTCCTGTCTGTGGGGTCAGCCTACAAGACTGCTAATCCCACAATGCAGGGCAGAGATCTTGGAGCAAACCCAAAACAGAAAGGCTTCGGCCCACATCGCTCTTGCAGCCCACAATGCCCAGGAGAAAATGAAGGTATACGTCCTCATTGCTATTCTGCATCAGTCCTTCCAGACCTTTGCCCCCATACCTACTTTTCATATTAGCAGCAAGCTCCAAAGAAACTGCAGCAGTGACTGTTGGCTTAAGGAGCAGAATATCTACAGAGTGGCTACCAGAACGATAAATCAAAGAAATACAGCTCAAAGGAAAGAAAAGCAGAAAGAACATCACATTTAACAAGATGGAGACAAATAGCCTATCTGAAACAGAGGTTAACACAATGATTATAATAATGTTCAAACAATTTGGTAAAGATTTCAACAAAGAGGTAGCAAGCATAAAGAAAGACATAGAGAGTGTTATTTTAAAAGACCAGGCCGAAATAAAGATTTCAATAAAGGACATGACCAATGACATAGTAGGCATCTTCAGACTAGATGAAGAAGAGGCACGAATCAGTGATTTGGAAGAAAATGTAGCAGAAAACACCCAATCAGAGCAACAAAAAGTACCAGAATTAAAAAAAAAATGAAGATAGTTTGATTCCTCTGGGACAACGGCAAGCAAAACAACATTTGTATAATAGGGGTACCAGAAAGGGCGGAGAAACAGCAAGGGATGGAGAACTTATTTGAAGAAATAACTACTCAAAACTTCTCTACCTGGCAAAGAAAATAGTCATACAAACTCAGAAAGCATAGAGAGTCCCAAATAAGATGAACCCAAATAAGCCTGCATAAGCAAAAAATAAAATAGCAAAAATGAAAGACAAAGAGAAAGAATTTGAAGCAACATGAGAAAAGTAATTAGTAACTTATAAGGGTATACCTACATAACTCTCAGATGATTTTTCATCAGAAACTTTGCAGCCCAAAAGAAATTGGCAGAAAATAGTTAAAGTAATAAAAACCAAAGATCTATAACCAAAATGAAAATATCCAGCAAGGCTATTATTTAAAATTAAAGGTCAGATAAAAAGCTTTCAAGACAAGAAAGAGTTAAAAGATTTCAACACCACCAAACCAAATGAAGAACCATATGACTTCACTTAAATGTGGAGTATAAAACTGACAGTAACAAAGAAACTTATGGATACAGTCAATAGTTTAGTGGTTACCTGAGGGTAAGGAGGGAGAGGGAGGAGAAAAGACATCAAATATACAGTCATAGAAAGAGAACTAATTTTGAGTGTTGAAATTGCAATGTAATACATAGATGATATAATGTAGAACTGTATGTCTGGAACCTATATAATTTTTACCAACCAATGTCACCCTAGTAAATTTAACAATTAATAAAAAAGAAAGGAAAAAATAAAAGGAATGTTAGAGGGACTTCTTTAAGTTGGGGGGAAAAGCAAAAATTATGAATAATAACATATCTACGTATCTATCAACATTTACTTTCAAGTTACATGGATTAAAAGCTTCAATCAAAAGACAAACAGAGGAAGAAAGGTGCAAATTCTCATCACTTATAGCTGAAATCCAAAGAAGAAAATCAACAGGCATAACAGGAACAAATTCATAGATAGAGAAAACATTAGACTTATTGCTAGATGGGAGGAGGGTTGGGGGGAGTGGGTGAAATAAGAAGGGATTGAAAAGTTTTGTTTGTTAACAAAGCAGTACTTATGGGGATGTAGAGTATAACGTGGGAATATAGTCAATAATGTTGCAATAACTTTGTGTGGTGTCACGTAGGTACTAGATTTGTTGGGATGATGGAAGGCGAGCAAGAGGAGTGGATGAAAAAGGGAAAGAAATCAAGAAGTACAGATACATAGTCACAGAGTAGTCACAAGGATGTAGAGTGTAGCATAGGGCCTACAATCAATAACACTGTAATAACTGTGTATGGTGTCAGATGGGAACCAGATATACCGGAATAAGGATTTTGTAAGTTATATAAATGACCTATCACTACGCTGTACACCTGAAGCCAATATAATATTTTATGTCAAATGTAATTGAAAAATTAAAAAAATTAAAAAAATTAAAAATTAATGAACATAACCTTAATGCAAAACTGTAAATTAATATTGTTGTCCAGCTTAAGTGAACAAGAACTATTTCTGATTCCCAGTTTTAACTGGAATGGAAAAGAATATATTTGCCAATCAATGTCAAACCAAGAAATAATCAATGACCTTAATTATCTGCTCTAGAAAGATTATATCTGTCATAGGAATTGTGATGAGGTCAACTGCACGTATAAGTTTATGGTAGATTACCATAATTCTTCATAGGTGGCACTAATCTCTCTAACACCATTGGGTATATGATACTGTCATTGATTCTTCACTGACAAGGGTGGGTGGTATTTTCAGAGATCTGCTATTAACAGCGATAACTTTTACAGTGCAAACCTTATGGAAGTTACATCCAATTGCCAGGTATATCAGTTTAAATTATGTACTAGCAGAATGAGCAAATGACCACTAAATAAACCTGCAGAATCTCTGACTCAACTGTGAGTCAGAAGTTAGAGGGACTCTATTTACTACCTAGCCTCTGTAGGCATCTCATCTAACAGGTGGGCCTACATTAAAAGGGAATTAATGCTAATTTAGTTGTGCTAGAAATATGTAGGCCTTAAAAATGTCTCCCTCGCTCTCTCTATCTTTTTTTTTTTTTTTTAACCATTCGACTGTAATCTAGTCCTATAGATACTGTGGAGAAGCACTCTGAGAATCACCTTGGAATATACTTACCAATGTCTTGCAAGGGATTTTTCCTAAGGATTGTTCAGCACTTCAGACAATGGGTTCTGAATCCAAAAATTGGCTCGTATTTGGGAACTGAGAAAGTTACTATTGGGGAACAATTTCCCATGACTCTCACATTTTGAACCATCTTGTGAAGAAAAGTACTGATTGCCCGTATATTGGACTATCTTATCAAGGGTGTTTCTGTAGCAAACAGCCTTTAAAGATATGGGTAATTTACCCCTTCATAGCAGAGAGTAAAAGTTTAGCACTCACAGTGAAAAAGAAACAAATGGTTTCTGAAGTTAAGGGTTCCATTTGTGTAATGTGCTATGTATGCAGGTATCACCTGGCTTTTTTGCTGTTATCCTATGTAAACTGACAAATAATGGGTCTCAAAAGGCTACTATGATTGCTATTGGTAATAAACTTTCCCTCACCTTTGACTCATAAGTCTTGTGTCTTTTACTAGCTTCTAGAAAACTGTGGCAAGCTAACTTGCTAATTTACATGTAGGGTGAAATATTTCACTCTTTACAGTTGCTAAAGGAGATTATAGCTTTATTATTGGGGAAACTACTTTCTCACTTCTCCATTCTTCTTGTTGTTGTTTTTGATTACATAGATTAAGTAGGAACTTTGGTGGCTGAATATGTCATTGTACCTCTAAAATGCTTTGAAAGTAAGAGGCAAGGTTGGAATTTGGTTCTGGTCTCCAATTTCTTCACTTGTAAATTACAGAAAATATCAATTTCTTTCTCATGGGGTTTTGTATGTATTAAGTACTACACTACATATAAGATATTGAGATAATTGCCAATTGACATATAAATTTATGGGCAATGTGTAACAGAGCTATAATTATGAGATTAAATGATACTTAATGTAATTAAATATCCTGTCAATTTTAATTTACTAATGTGAGTGTAACTAGATGTATGAGTTAGTTGATGATAAATTAACTTCAATTTAATTCTGTCATAACTATTAATGTATTAATGTATTAGTGACTGCTTGATAATAATGCACTGGGTTTAAAAAACAGAAGTAAATGAAAAACAGATAGACAAATTAACAAGTAACACATTTAGCACATCTTTCTAAGTTATTTCCTCCAACATTATTGATTTTAGCCCAGAGATAAACCCAGTCACCATGAGTGATAAACGATCACCAAGTTCCATTGACTTTTTTTCTCTTTTTGCTATGGTTTTTGTCAGGTCAATGAATTATCCTTGGTTTATACTTTGTTCTCTAAGGCATAAATCAAGATTTTTAGAAAAATGGTGGATTCTCACAAGTTTGGAGAAATAAAGCTAAATGTAGTCTTAAAAAAATATCCAAGCTATTGTGTGAGTAAAATGCTTTGCTCTAATTCATAGAATTCCAATGTGATTGTTATTTATTAATGATCAGATGTGATTTATTTTTATTAATTTTGAATTTGTGAATGATTATAAAATTTTTTGTTCTCTTTATGCATTTTAACCTAAATAGTCATAACATAATGATATAAAGTATTTATTCAATTGCAATTAGTAAAGTTAAATGATATAGTAATGAAGGTATTATTAATAATCACAAATTTTAATAAACATTTAGTTTTTGCTAGATGCCATATTAAGTATGTCTATCTATCATCTATTATCTATCTATCATTTACAGATCTATCTATCTTTTTATCATCTATCTGTCATTTATCATCTATCTATATATTATCTATCTATCTAAAATTATCTACCTATTAATCTAAAGTTATTACATCAAAATATAGAAAATAGATACTATTACATTATTCCTCTGTTTCAGAAAGGTGAAAACTTAGGAATAATAAGTGTATGTTACTTGCTCAAGTTAACAAGTCTAGTATAATGGAGGACAAAAGTCTGAACCCATCATCTTGTTTAGTGCCTGCAGGCTTTTAAGTACTATGTTATAAATACTGCCTTTTTAATGTAACAGCTGAGTTATATACAATTATAAAATACTCTATTTAAAATGATAAAATAACTGATATTTAGGTTATGCTCAATCAAGCTAGCATTTTTAAAAAGATAAGAATAAGAAAATAAACTAAAAGTAAAATTAAAAGTAATTTAACATGAAAATATATATATATTATTTTAAGGCACTTACATAAATAGTTTTAAGAAGCAGGTACTTCAGTGGCTTGAGAGACATTAGAGAGCTAGAGTAAGATTTGTTTATTATTTAAAGCTACAGTTTTTGCTTTCTCACCCAATAATTGCCTCCCCCACCAAGTAGTACATTCACATTCACTCACTGTCCTAATAACGTTGCATTTTCTGACTAAAAAACAATATATAATATTTGGCATTGTATGATATTTAGCAAATAAATGTAACTCACTGACACGTAGTAACATACAGCTAACCTCTTTTAAACTACAAATAATATTGAATATGATAAGTTGACTTTCTTGCGAACATACAAGATCTGATAATTAAGTTTGCAAACTCATCCTAGAAAAAGTGCTGCATACTTCATTGTTGAATATCGCTACGATCACCTTCAAAGTACTCCCTTTGTGAAGCTGTGCATTGAGGTCAGCACCTAGTCCACCCTTCAAATCAATTTGGAACTCTTTTTCTAGAATGGCCATCAGAACCATTGCTGTATTATTCTCTATGTCCTCGACATCACAAAATATCTACTGTTCAATATTGCCTTTATCCTCAAGTAAAGAAAAATATTATTGGGGCCAGATCAGGTGAGTAGGAGGGTTGTTCCAATATAGTTAGCTGTTTACTGGCTAAGAATTTCCTCCCAGACAGTGCTGTGTGAGCTTGTGCACTGTCATGATGCAAAAGCCATGAGTTGTTGGCAAAAAGTTCAGGTTGTTTCTGTCTAACTAGTTCAGTCAGCCTTTTCAGCACTTCCAAATAGTCAATTTTTTGGGTAGTATAAATTCATAATGAACAATCCCTCTTATATCAAAAAAGGTTAGCAGCATTGTTTTGACTCTTGAGTTGGGCTGATGGAACTTTTTTGGTCATGGAGAACTGGCTGACTTCCATTGTGCAATTTGACGCTTTGTTTTGGAGTCACATTGGTACATTTGTGTTTCATCACCAGTGATGAAGTGACCCAAAACATTGTCTTACTTCTCCAAAAGGTCTTGGAAAACTCATGCTCTGACATTCTCATGACAGCACACAAAAACATGCACAACAATAATGAATATTACTCAGCCAGACATCACCATGTGTTGACACGAACATAGCTGTGAGACACTAATATTCCAAGGTTATGAAACCTCACTGAGTTACTCGTACAGGGCAACCAACATAAGTGCATGGTGGCAAGTTGGCAAACTTAATCGTTATTTCTGCCCTCTTTATTGATTTTATTAATGAGATCAAAATTTCCCCAAGTACTTTTAATAGTATGTAAAATAAATTACTAAATATCAATTTTCTAAGTATCTGTTATATTTTTTCTCATCCATTGTAACATAGATGGTTAAGTTTCAATCAAAAACACAATATTTAGTACAATTAAAACATAAAGTCTTATTATAAGTCTACATGATATTTTAGTCCAGGAGTGTATAACTTTTTGCCTTCCCTGGACCACATTGAAAGAATTGTCTTGGGCCACACGTACAATACATTGACACTAACAATAGTTGATGAGCAGGGGCAAAAAAAAGAAAGAAAGAAAAGAAATTGCAAAAATATCTCCTGTTTTAAGACAGTTTACAAATCTCTGTTGGGCCACATCAAAAGCCTTCTATCTGGAGCTGCATGCAGTTATAGGCTGCAGAATGGATCAGCTTATTTTATAGTTTTATTTAAAATTTTGCAAATGGACCCTGAATTCTTATTTATACTATCTCAAACATTATATTTAAGGACATCAGCAAGGAAAACCTAACATAGGTATAACAGGGGTGCCTGAAGGTTAAAAAAAAAATCAAAGGATAGTAGACCAGAAAAAATATTTAAAGAAGTGTAACAAAACTTAAAACAACATATTAAAATATAATGAAGTGACTTTTAGATTCATAAAAAATCCTGCTAAACAAACTTTCCAAACCATGTGATATCCATACTTCTTCATTACCTAAAACTTTTGTAATTGTTTCCATTGTACTTTAGGTAAAATTTCAGTTCTATATTTTAGGGAGACTACAGATTATCTAGTTTCTCTGTCCCCTAAACTCAGCTTCTCCATCTTTCATTCCACACAGTAGCCATGATGGCCTCCTTTTTTTTTTTTTCCACCAAGTTTTTTCTGCCATCTAGTCCTTATTCATGGTATGATTTCTGAAAACCAAAACTCATTATTTCATGAACTTCATGCACGACTGATATTTCTATCATTTCTGATTATCTATTAAATGCAAAATCCTTAGAAAGGCTTTCTCTGGATACCTATAGCCCCATCTGTCACTATCACATTACTCTGCTGATTGGCTTTATTGAACTTGTCACTTTCTGAAGTTATCTTTTATTTATTTATTTTTTTCCTTTTTACTGGGTACTTTCTCACTTCTAAAATTGAAGTTTCACAGGAGGACAGTTCTTGCATATGAAATTCCCTATTATATCTTTAGGATTATGACAATGGAAATATGCCTAAATGGTCAGTAACACAATTAAGAAAAAACAAACAAACAGTTATTTAGAAACAGGTGATGTTTTAATCTATCATCAGTGAAACTAAACATACCCTTACAACCACTCCTCTACTTTCCTGTAACATGATTCTTATGAGCACTATGGTTTGAAAACTGTCATTTGGAATAATAAATCTTAACAGACAATTTAAAGGTCTGTGAAAACAGTGTGAGTTGATGTGATAAGCAAAATGAATGAGAAATTGCTGGCTCTATTTAATTTTTTAAATGTTAAGGGAATAACATTGAACAGAACTGCTTCTCTTTTAAGATAAATATCACATTTGAACTTTTCTGTAGAAAAAATAAGTATATTTTTATTGATGTGCAACAAATGATCACAAACTGGTGACCTGAATAATGCCCATGTAATTGCTCAAAATTCTGTAGGTCAGAAATCTGGACATGGCGTTGTATTCTTTCCTTGGGTATCTATAAAATAAGACATTTCCATTATCTATAGCTCCTAATCTTCTTCATAGCTGGTATGGTTGTAGAAGAATTAAATACCTTAGAGCTATGGCATTGAGGTTTTTTGTTTTCTTACTGGCTATCAGCTAAGAACCAGTCCTTGACCCCACATTTCATTCTTGTTCCTTCCTACATGGTCTTTATCTTTGAAGTCACCTATAGAAAAACCTCCTTATGTACATATTTTTAAAGATTTATTTTTATTGTTTTTTGACAGAGAGAGACAGAGAGAAGGGGAGGGCCCAGAGCTGTCTCCATAGTTAACAGCATTCATTTTCCATATAGTTTCACTCCACAGGTGGGCATGGGGCTGCACAGGGCAGGAACTGGTGTGGGAGCCTCCTGCATAGGCCCTGGCAAGAACTGAAATGGGGGCATCACCCCAGTTCAGCATATGGGTCCGCATGGGCCTGGGCTGGGATTCGATCCTCAGGCTCCGGGGCTGCAAAGTGAACACTTAAACTGCTGAGCCGTCCCAACTTCCCCTCCTTAAATATTAATGACAAATCCCTCTCAAACTTCTAATATCTTTAATAATTCACCTGATTAGGCCGTACTCATTAATGCTCTCTCTCTTTCTTTCTCTCTCATCTTTCTTTCTCAGAATCACTGTCCCATATGACATAACCTAATCACAGGGGTTACTATGAATATGGCCATCATGAGTATTAGAACTAAGTCCTTAGTTTTGGCTCTCATTCAGGAAAGGCACAAGTATTAGAGACCAACTTAGAATTCTGCCTACCATAAAATGATATGTTTTGGTATTTAATCAATATACAAATTTTACAAGCAATGATTTATAGATTTAGCTACCTAAAACAACAATAACATCATTGTACCAGACAATGGAATGTTAAGGGAGTAAATAAAAATTCTGTTTTTGTAGATATATAATTTATACAGAGATTGTCAAAGTCTTAGGTACTAGACAAGTTGATCATAAATTACATCATTCTTGGTTAATTACAAAAGATCCTCAAGTATAATTTTCAGTTAAGGGTATTTCTATGTGCATTTCATTTTCTCATTGGATTAGTACTCATGGATATTTAATTAACATCCAAGAGATTACCAGATTTCTTAATAATTACTTAAAATTTAAATAAGATTTAATTTTATAATTATATTATAAATTTATAGTGAAAAGAAAGTTATAAGTGGCATGATGTTTTCTATGAGTGAAATTGATTAAAACTGAACAACAGATTCTATATTTGGGTATTTTTAATGTGTCTCTACTTTTAAATATTTAAAATTTTCATAATGGGTAATTAAAAATGCCATTATAATAGAACAAACAATGAAAACAATGATACCTGCACAGTAATTCCAAGTATTCCAAGTATTTCATAGGGTTCTTTTGAAACATTTTTTCATATAGCAACAGTCTGTAGTACCAATGAGTCAAAGCAAGTTATGGTGACAAAATATTCTATTGCACATATAAGTGTCTCTGAAAAATCTATATAAATAAACATCTGCTTTTTGTAATTATAGAATAATAGATGTCCTTTGAAAAATCATATTTATGTATGTGGAAGACTATCACCTAGGTATTGGCAAACAATATCAATAATCGAAGGCCTAATTACAAGGGTGCCAGAAAGACATTTTCCACATTAGCTGACAATGGCCTCAATAAAGAATAGGAGTATGATTGCTTATATATTTCCAGACTTATATCCACTTGTCTTCCAATTTAATGCCTTAGATTATCCCTGCTAATTGCCTATATCTCCCTTGCCTGAGTCTTCTAAATTTTCTGGTAGGTAAAATAAAGACTGCTAAAGCAAAATGTCTACCTTAGTTCAGAGTGGCAAAGAAAGTCAGACAATTAGAAACCAGCGTTAATGTTCTGTGCCGATCAGATTACATCCACCAACACGGGGAGCTCCTTATCCTCTCTTCTGTTATCAAAATGTATTCATACTAGTGGGAAAGCTTATAATGTTGTGAAAAGATTGACAAAAATAATAATTAAGCAATGGTTTGCATGCCAGAGGTAGTGTTGTCTCAGACATCTTAGATATTAGTTAAAATATAAAGTTTTCAAACAAATTTGAAGCACTGTAATGTTTGTCCCCTGAGATACTTTTGAAAAACAATGATGGATAAAATTTTCTAAACCTCTGATGGGAGAACATATTTTTCTTAATTATATTTACCCAAGATCCATGTAAAGCAGGGACCCTGGTATGATTAACATTAGGCACTAGTTTACTGTAGTTGAACCTTTATTCGGTATTGGTTGGAATTTAAATTCAAAATTATATGCTCTAGCACCAAGAATAGAGTTACTCCATATAGCTAGAGTGATGTGCTTTAATAATTTAATATATGAATTGGAATGATAAACATCCCTTAAAAATACTCAGATATCTAATTCAATTTTCACACAGATATATCACCAAAATTTATTCATAGGTAAGAAAATGATTTTCTCAAAAACAATTTGCTTAACATTTCAACTGATAAAAAATAAAATGAAGAATCAAATTTCTTGTTTATTATTTTTTATGAAAAAAAAGTAATACATTTCAAGTAAGAACTCTTCTGAAGTACATGATACCAAAATCCTCAACAATACATTCCCACGTGTTCAACTTGTGAGTGTGGGTGACTTTCAACCAAGAGAAACTCAACTCTAAGAGTGTGCCTTAGTTACACTTAAATTAGAGGACTATCAGTATTTCTTTTTTTATTTTTTATTGTTAAATTTAATGGGGTGACATTGATTGGTAACAATTAGATAGTTTCCGGATGTACCAGTCCACATCACATCACCTATGCATCGCATTATGTGCTCACCATCCAGAATCAGCTCTCCTTCCATCACCAGACATCCGGTGTCCAATCCCGATTCCCCACCCGCCCGGCCCCAACTCTCCCTCCACCCCCCCTCTCCAGGTAACCACCAAACTATTGAATGTGTCCATTAGTCTGGTGCCCACACCCACCTCCCCTTCCACTCTCCCTCCCCCCTCCTCCCCTTTCCTCAGGTAACCACCAAACTCTGTTTAATATTATAGGGTCAACTATCAAAATTGATAATCTTGTTTTTCAATTATGGAATATTAAAAGTTAAAAATAATCAGAAATTAAATTTTATTCCTTGGTGAAATATAACTTGATAAAAACTATTATTTAATTACTCTGCTCCCAATTCCCCTAACTCTCTCAGGTACAAGATCATTTAAATGCAAATACATATTGAAATTTGTGCATTAAAACTAATTTCTAACTTTAGATTTAAGGTGGAGTATAGAGTAAGTTAATTAAGTTAATATTAATATGATTATTTTTTTTGTTTTCCTGTATACATATACCCAACCCTAGCAAAATAGATTTCTTGTGATCCATTGTAATGAATAGAAGTATATCTCTTAGATGTGATGATTTGTTATTAGACTAATAAACAGGGATTCTGTTTTATTAATCAGTCTTCTTTTGAGTTTGGTTTACTTGATTTATATCTCATTTTGACAGTCCATCTAATGTTCAAACAGAATTCTGAGATATAGAATGTTAAACTTTACCATAAATGGTAAGTGGTTCAAATTTTTCTGTATATAAAATATCAATGTCATTCTTCTCAGTAGAACAAAAGACCCTAAAATGTATATGAAATCAAAAAAGAAATAAACAAAGTAGCCAAAGTAATCTTGAGAAAGTAGAACAAATTTGGAAATATTATGCTTCCTGATTTAAAACAATACTACACAGCTATCATAATCAACAATATGGTAATGTCACAAAAGCAGACACATTGATCAATGGAATTGAATAGAGCTTTCAGAAATAAATCCTCACTTATATGGTCAATTAATCTATGTCAGAGAAAGAAAAATTGTACAATGGGGAAATGACATTCTCTTCAATAAATGGTGTTAGGAAAACTGGAGAAAGAGATACATGCAAAAAATTAAAACAACCACCTTCTTACATCATATGCAAAATTAAGCTCAAAATGGATTAAACTTAAGTATAGAATATGACACCATAAAACTCCTGGAAGAAAATATAGACAGTAAACTCTCTGACATAGGTTTTAGCAGTATCTTTTTTGATATGTCTCATGGCAAAGGCAAAAAAAATAAATAAAAAAGGAAAAGAAAAATAATTAAACTGACTACATCAAACTGAAATTCTACACAGTGAAGGAAACCACCATAAACAAGCAAGCAAGCAAACAAACAAAAAAAAAAACAACAAAGGGACAACCTTCTGACTGGGAGAAAATATTTGCAAATGATATATTTGAAATGGACTTAATATCCAAAATACATAAGAAACTCATACAACTCAATATCAAAAAACATCTCATTAAAAACATATAGATTCTGTATAGACATTTCTACAAAGTAGATGTACCCATAGCCAACAGACAGACACATCAAAAGATTCTCAACATCACTAATCATCAGGGAAGAGCAAATCAAAACCACAATGAGACACAATGTTACACCTGTCAGAGTGGCTATTATCAAAAAAATCAACAAATAAGTGCTGTCGAGGATGCAAAGAAATGGGAACCCTTATGCACTGTTGGTGGAATTGGAAATCGGTACAACCACTATAGCAAACAGTATGAGGTTTCTTCATAAAATTAAAAAATAGAACTACAATCACACTTCTAAGTTTACCTGAAAAAAAAAACCCTGAAACATTAATTTGAAAAAATATACATGCCCCTATATTCACTGCAGCACTATTTATAATAGGTAAGATATGAAAGCATTCTAGGTGTCCATCAATAAGTGAATGGATAAAGAAGACGTGATATATATGTATATATGAATGTACACAATGGAATATTATTCAGCAATAAAAATGAAATATTGCAATTTGTGACAATATAAATTAATCTAGAGGGTATCATGCTAAGTCAAATAAATCAGACAGAGAAAGACTAATACAATATGATTCAATTATATGTGAAATCTAAAAAAAAAAATTAAGCAAAAGAACAAACAAAACAAAATGGGAGCAGATTCACAGATACAGAAAACAAACTGATAGTTGCCAAAAAGAAGGGTGAGGGATAATGGGTAAAAAATATCAAGAGAAATAAGAGGTACAAACACTCAGTGAAAATAAGTAAGCCGTGGGGATGTAATTTATGGGGAATATAGTCAGTAATATTGTAACAGTTTTGCATGGTGACCCACAGTTATTATAATTAGAGTGGTGATCATATTATAAGGTATATAAATATTGAACCATTGTGTTGCAAACCTAAAACTAATATAATATTATATATCAAATATACTTTAATAAAAAAGTTTTTAAGGGATTTATTTTACAGATTCTTTCTTTAAATTAAATTTTACATACAGCCACTTATGACAACATGGATGGACCTTGAGACCATAGTATTAAGTGAAATAAGTCAGACTAAAAACCTAAGCATTCTCTAAACACCAAAGTTTATTTGTGTAAAATATCAAGGCTATTTATAACATGTAAAGTGGGTAAACATTTATTTCAGTATTCATATTTCATCAAACATATGGTGACTCTGGGTGGTGAGCATATAGTGCAATGCATAGACAATGCACTATAGAGTTGTGCACCTGGAACCTGTGTAATTTTTTCCAACCAATGTCACCCCAATAAATTTAACAATTAAAAAAAATTAGATTTTACATTTAGCTCTTTATTTTCATTACTGAAGAAATCACTCTGGTTTAAACCTACATATGTTCATAAACTTTTTTTTTCCCTGAGTTGCTAAGCTAATTTTCAAAAATTTTATCTTATTTTTATTTTATTTTTGTTAATTGTTAAATATATTGTGGTGACATCGGTTGGTAAAAATTACACAGGTTCCAGGTGTACAAGTATACATCACATCATCTATGTATTGCACTATGTGCTCGCCACCCAGAGTCAGTTCTCTTTTCATCACCATATATTTGATGCCCCTCCCTCCTCCCCATCCCCTCTCCTCTTACCCTCAGGTAACCACTAAACTATTGACTCTGTCCATGAGTCTGTTTCTTTGTTACTTTCAATTTTATATTCCACCTATGAGTGAAGTCATATGGTTCTTGATTTGTTTCAGTCTTACTTATCTCACTTAATATATAACCTCAAGGTCCGTCCATGTTGTCACAAATGGCTGTATTTCATCTTTTCTTATCACTGAATAGTATTCCATTGTGTAGATGTACCACAACTTCTTCATCCAGTCCTCAATCACAGGACACCTTGGTTGTTTCCACATCTTGGTAAACTCTTCAAGCATTAACATGCCTAGATTCTTATTTCCATCCTTTTCTGTGCCCTTCTTGCGTTAGTTCCAACATCCAACTGTGTTCCTCCTGTCTGCCCTGATCTAAGCCTCCCAAGATTCCTTATAAGTATGGACTTATCTGAGTAATCTTTATTTTTTCAATTGAAATATAATCAATATACAATGTTTTATTAGTTATATTAGTTTTATGTATACAATATAGTGATTCAATGTTTTTGTGCCTTACAGTGTGATCACCCCACTAATTCTAGTAATCATGTCAATGTGCAAACTTGTCACAATAATACTGACTAGATTTTCCTTCACCATTTCTACCCCTTTTTCACCCTTTTCCTCTGGAATCCCAGAAATGTTATTTTACTTATTCAGGAAATTCTCCCTGTTCTGAATTCACTGTCAGCATAAACCCTACTACCAAATAGTTTACTGTCTTCTGGTGTTTCAAAGAAAGTAAATTTCAGAAAATGACTAATGACATGTCAGGGCCAAATGAGTGTCATATACCGTAGTGTATGTATGCCTGAGGCAAGAAAAACCACCAAAGACTGGTATAAGATTTGTTTTTATTAAAAAATGGCAATAGAGCCACACAGAATAAACCTACAGATTTTAGGAATAAAAATCAGAAAATAATGACTTTAGAAATACATGTGTGAGAAAAAAACCTACTATTAGTCATCCATAGAAAATTTGCAAGAAAATATACATGAGCAGAGAGTATAGTAAAGTTTATGAAACCAAACTATTTTGTCCAAATTACTAGAATTTCTAAGGTCTATCCTAAAATAACTTCAAATAGTTACTACTTTAGGTTTTAAATAAAATTAGATAAAACTTAAATATTTGTAAATTGCAACAGATTTTTTTAAAGATTTTATTTTTATTGTTTTTGACAGAGAGAGAGAGACGGAGAGGGAGAGAGAGAGAGAGAGAGAGAGAGAGAGAGAGAGAGAGAGAGAGAGAGAGAGAGAGAGAGAGAGAGAGAGAAAGAGAGAAGGGGGAGGGTCCAGAACAGTCTCCATAGTTGTACATCACTGGTTTTTTCACATAGGTTCAGTCCACAGGTGGGCCCCGGGGCTGCACAGGGCAGGAACTGGGCCGGGGTCTCACCCCAGTGAGAACTCAACTGGGGGCACTCCCCAGTTCAGCATATGGGTCCACACAGGCCGGGGCCAGGATTCGATCCTCGATCCCCATGGCTTCAAAGTGAGCTTTTAACCCACTGAACTATCCCGGCTTTCCCCAGATTTTTTTTTTAAATAGGAGAAATTTTTGTGGCATTAAAAGAATATAGCAAATGGAGCTATCAAGTGAAGTGTATCTGGTTTTCCTAACATTGATCTAGGAAAATCATCTGATTCTATATGATTTGTTCCAGGTATTCAGACTGGAAATTCTGTAGAGGAGAGAAAGGATATCAATTTTATTACTACGGCATAACAGAAATATTTCTTAAAGAATACCAAATTTCCTTTGTTCCAATTCAGTTCTCTCCAGGTAATGATTTTATCTATCATTTGTTTTCCTGAGTAGTTCTATTCAACTACCCATTCCCACTAGGACAGCATTTCTTATGATACAAACCTCAGTTAATTTGGCAGTTGGCCTTTACAAATTAATAAACTGGCATCATACTCTATTAATCAGTCTCCTGTGAATTTGGTCCACCTAATCCATACCTCTTTTTGACAGAACTGTTAGTAAGTTGATTAAACAAAAATTAAAAAATGAAACAATGGGAATAACTACATTCTAACAACATTATTAAAAAAAATTATATTTTAACTATAACCATTTTTTAATCTTAAGTAAACTCTTTGAAGTAATACAGAAACAAAATCTACATACCTTCAAATAAATTTTAATACAATTAAAAGAATAGTTTTTTATGAATGATTTTAGCATTAACATTTTAATCATTGATGTAAAACTGAAAACTGTTACAAACTTATTTTCTTTTAATTATAATGGTATGTTGACCTTAGTTTGCTATAATTAATTTTATGGGCATATGTATCGATGTTAAAGACAAACCAAGTTGAAAAGGAAAATGGGGTTTTTGACAGTCAGATTTTGTATACTTATAGTTAAAAAAACTAATAAATTGTATTTCATAAATTGCTTCTATTGAATAAAAAAAGTGAAAAAAGATTCATAATTGACATTTGGGTCTATATTTCCTCAATAGTTTTCTAAATAAGGACAAAAACTTAAGTATTGGTAATTGTTAAGTTTTCAAAATAAATGTCACCTAAATTAAATAATCCAATTTTCCTTTCTATAAAAGTCTTAGTCTGCTGAAATTACCAATTTGTTACATCATTGCAGAAATTTCAAATATATTCGTAAACACTGAAATTCATAAATGGGTAATGAAAATAACTTGTCAATCAGTTAGGATGATGACTGGTTTGCCCATTTCCTCAAATTTTATTTTTATATTAGATAGATTCAAAATGAGAAAAAATGTTAAATAGATGGAAAGTTAATATTGCTCATAATTATCTTTATTTTTTCCTTTATTATTCATCACTTGATTGATTTGCATAAGAATCGAGTCTCTGATTCTTAAGAGTTCATTTGCACATACTGTCTCAGTGCACAAAATCACAAGAACCTTATTAACAAGTACAACTGTATAATTATGTAAAGATAGAACACAAAGGTAAATGTATCCCTAGAGATAATACAAGCTACTTTAATGCAGATAAAGATAGTAACCTCCAGAATAAAAAAAGATTTTACAAAATAACTCTGTAGTGTTAAGAAAGGCAGAATTTGGCTCAACCTTTCCTGAATTGCAAAGCATTATTTGAATTTCATTGCTAAATAGGATCCTCCTACTGCCACTTCAGAAAAGAAAACCACAGATCTACATACAGTATTAATTATTAATTATTAATTATTAATTAATTATTAATTGTTAATTAGTTCCAGGAGGTGCAATGAGCACCCAAAACAATTATTACCGGGCCATTTTTTCCCATAAGAAACAATGCAGTGGTATCTCAGTACGTGTCACGAGTTTGTTCTGGAATGTGGGAAAAGTACCAAACAAATGAGGAGTACCAGGACAAAATTTCAACATCAGAACACATCTGATACCAAATCCAGCAGGTTTTAAAGCAATCAAGTATGAGGGCATGACTGTATGACTGTACAATTCTACTTATTAACAACTAGGGCCAACACTGTCTAACTCAATTTATATTTTATCCACATTGATTCTAAGAAGGGGACTCATTTACATAAAGCAAACCTTCAAACTCCTGTTTCAGACCTTCTCTTATATTTATTTCTACAGTTGGTTCTGATTGGGAGAAAAAAAAGCAAAACAAAAATTATCTCTCTATTATTTATCTATCTAACTATCTATCTATCACCTAGCTAGCTATCATAGCTATGGTCTATCTATCTATCTATCTATCAATCATTTATCTATCATCTATCTATCATCATAATCATCTTTCTATCATCATATTCTACCTATCCATCCTCTCTCTCTCTCTCTCTCTCTCTCTCCAGTTAAGCTGTGAGCCCCTAAAATAAGAAACCATATTTCTTTTGACCCCAACACTTAGCCCCGTGCTTGGGTTAATAAACTACACTAAAACAAATTAGCAAAAAACATCTCCATAAATTTTATAATATACTTTTAAACTCTGTTTTAGAACTTTTTGCAATATAAACTAATCTCACCGAAAATATAAACTGGCAGGTAAATTCTCAACTTCGTCTTCTTTGGTTGAAGCATCAGTGTGTGTGTGTGTGTGTGTGTGTGTGTGTGTGTGTGCAAGTATCTCATAAAAATACTTAAGGTCATGTACTATAAATAGCTTCATAGAAGCTTTTAGTTGCTTGTGGTTACCATATCCATTTATTATGTATTTATTTGACTTAAAAAGGTTTTCTACATTTCTTTTTACTTTCATTCAAGATACTGTGGTTAGTATAATATGGTCCTTTGTAATTTATACATGAAATATGAATGGGAAAATGGTAATAGGCTTTAGATAAAATTTTTTTTTCTCCAGATTTAGGACTCTTACAAAAATTTTCAGAAATATAAATTATAGTAAAATTCATAATTTTGTAGTGTATTGGTAAGCATGGGAGTAAAGTTTGGCTATAGAAATAAATATTTTCATCAACATTTTACAATGTTTAAGGCTTCTGAGACCATAAAAAGAAGTAACAACCATAGTGTAATTCATTATTTCTTAAGGCACAAATAACCAATACAGAACTTTTATGTGAACACACACACACACACACACACAAGGGCTGTCCAGAAAGTATCCAGCCAAGGACTATGAAAAATAAAGGCATTTCTGGCTGGATTTTTTTCCCAGACAGTCCTCGTATATATGAATATATATAATTATATATATTTTCTTTACTACTTACACCTTGGTGTACATTATCTCTGAAATAATCTTAAAATAACTTCACTCTTTCCAAATATCAGTATCAAACTTTCCACAGCCTGTCATTATGTCTTTATTCACAATGTCACACAAGAAGACTTTTTTAATAAAATAAATGCTCTGTTTGTAAAGCCTCCAGAAAATTATCCATTCAAACAGTATCAAATAGTTTGTTGTTATTACCACAATTTCACTCAAATAATAAAGAACTAGTAGAGTACCTAGCTGGCAGAATAGAAGAAAAAAAGATGAAACAGGAAATCCAGATATAAAATACATCACTCAAGTTAGGATATAGTTTAAAAATATTCAGTGATTTTCCCAAGGAATCTTCTCCAGTTAATGGCAGACCTGTGTCTAAAATGTGACTTTCCATATTTTCTTTTTTTTTTTTAAATATATTTTTATTTATTTATTTTTATCTTTGACACAGAGAGAGAGAGAGATAGAGACAGAGACAGAGAGAGAACTAAACTTGGGAAGCTCCCAGTTCAGCATATGGTTCCGCATGGGCCGGGGCCGGGATTCGATCCCTGGTCCCCGGTGCTGCAAAGTGAGCGCTTAACCCACTGAGCCATCCCTGCTTCCCCTTTCCATATTTTCTAATGCCTCCATTCATTATTTTTTAATTACAATTTTTTGATGGTAATCACATACAATAAGTAATAACATATGCAATGCATTTTCTGGACTACAGTAAGGTCAGTAGAATAGTTCTTCAGGAAAATGAAGTTTAATATATGAGCAATTTTTTACCTATTTTTGTTATCATGTATAATTCCTGGATTATAAGGCCCTGAGACCTATAGTCTTTCTTAGCATATTTTCTAAAAGAATTACTTTTTAATTTGAGAAATAGATATAGCTCTAGATTTAAATATATAAAGTAACATTTCCTTTAAAAAGTTCTCTTTTATATTATACTTTTCATTCTTTTCTTTCGTGAAAAATATTCCCTTTGAATTAAAAAAAACCCAAAAAACATTTTCTACTCCAAAGTAGATTTCAATCTTCTATTGGAATGATCCCCTTGAAATTTATTCTTATTTATTTTGATAGCATGCAGTTTCTTATGTATTCCTGCTTCTGTTTTGTTTTGTTTTGGTTTGGTTTTCATATTTCTTACTTTTTCCTAACAAATTTCTTTTTCAAATGTCATACAGCCAGTGTATAGAAATTAATTTGTTTTCTAAAACTGTATTCAAAGTTATATTTTCTTCTGAATTATAAAATTGTTGTTCTTTTTCCCCTTTATTAGGCTGTATTTTCTGGGACCCATACAACTACCATTTATTTAGCATCTAGTGAGAAGAGCTGTGTAAGCCTGATATTTTCTACTGGACACAGTATATATATTGGTTTTACTCCAGTTAACTTTTCATTCACGACTCTACTACCTTCAGTTGAATGCATTCAGCTCTCACCCCATTTCCCAGTTTCCCATAGGACTTAATCTAATTCACCTATTTTGGACTCAAGCAGGATGTTGTTCTATATTTATTACATAAGTGAGGAACACAAATATACTGTATTTTTTTTTTTTGTATTTATCATTGTCACGTTTTCTTTTCTCAAATTTTGTTACATTTAGTTGTAGATTCTCTATTATATATATTATATATATTTTTTCCTTTAAATATGTATGTGTGTGTGTGTGTGTGTATACAGCCATGCAACTGTTCTTGTTATATTGACAATGGTGAAATTTTTTTGCAGACATCTTTGTATATTATAATATATAAAGGTAAAAGAAATATCCCTATAAATTTTCTCTGCACAACACAACTATAAATGTATAAAATGTCTACAATGTTTCTTTACTTAACCTAATACAATTAGCATATAGTCAATATAAACTCTTCCAAAATTCTGGAAATATATTGATGGCTATTTATTTATTTATTTATTTTTGTTCTTCTGATGGTCTCAGTTCTCTTAGAATTAGTAATAATTTTTCTGAGGATGCATATCAAAGTTAAGGAAGATATCTCTTTTCTTTAAAAAGAGAATGTAGCAAAATCATTTTAATATATATTTAAGTATGTGCTTTTTTCGCTTCACCCTAAATCTAGTAAGATAGTTTTTTCTTGAAATATCAGCAATGATGGAATAACATAAAATCCTTCATTAGAACATGTAATATTTAGATGATCTAGCCCTGAAATAACTAAGTTGCTTCCTTACCTCTTCCAGCCCCTAAACAATACATAGGCATAGATCCAAGAGCCATTTTGAGGTTAAACCTCCCTGTCTATTTCTGTATTTCTTTGATCATTCTACATCTCCCCCATGTTCTTCTTAAAGCTTCTCACAAATGCCACACATAATGGTAAGTCATTTTCCGATCTGTTGATTAGGGTGGATCTATTTCCCCTTTGTGTCACAGCCTGGATCTTATAATAATGTTTTGCATTATTCATAAGTGAATATTAAATACTTTGTATATCTTCCCTAACAATATTTCCCTTTTATCTCCTCTGTAGCTCTTTTAAAATCTCACACTTGTCAAATTGCCTTTTCTATCACTCTCCATTAAACTTTAAAAGGAAAGGCCAAACATCACATAAGAACTTTATTAATTCTCAAACCCTTATTGGTTATTATGAAAATGTGTCTTCTCTCATCATTATAGAACTAGTTCCCTTTTTTATTTCCAAGAAAAACATTTTTACTCCTGCTTTGGGTTTACCTAGCCTCACTCAAATAACAACCAGTTTATTTACTAGTTAGTAATAATCCCCTTTTTACAAGCTCTTCATTAATATTTCAATGTTTAAAATCTCTCACCTCAATCATTATTCCCATTATCTCACATATTATTTTATGAAACAAAAAACATTTAATAAACTATAATTTTCTAAGTGCTGTAAATGTAAAGAAAATATATTTGACTCCCATTTATTCCTTTGTCATTATTAAGGTCAATAAAATATTTCTGCCTTTGTGTTTCTCTTGAGCTGCAAAACTACAAACCCCAAAATTTATTGATCATCTCCATTTATTCCCCAAACACTAAAATCTTTCTTCTAAAGGACTCCTCTTACAAAACCTCCTACTCTAACAAGACAATCTACCTCATTATGAAAATTAGAAACTTGCCTGTATCATTTGACTTACAATTCTCCCTCATCATTAACCCTTAATCATCACCAGGTCCTGTTGTTGCCTTAATACCATCTTTTCAGTCTTCTTCCTTCTCTTCTTACCCATGTTCATGTCCAAAACACCATAATTTATCACCTGGTTTTGCCCACATTCTCCTAGGAGCTGTCTTTACTTAATTGAGATCTATCATTTACAGCACAGCCACGGTGATTTTTCTAAATTATGCACTGATTATGAGGGCTAAAATTCTTGACGCACTTCAGAGGCTCATTGTTAAGAGCAGTTCAAATTTCTTAGTGTAGCACAAAAGGCTTTCTTAATCAAGCACCTAATTTCTTCTCCCATGACTCTAACATGTCCAATAGCACTTAAAACCAATCTGGAGATACTGCCTATTGCCTGTCTTTCATTGCTGCCAAAGAGAAGCAGAAGGTCCCGTGGGATCTGAGAACTCTAAAGAATGGCTGAACCACAGACCGAAAAGAGCCAGTGTTTGTGTTGAGCAGCGCACAGTGATATGAGAAATAAAATGTTTGTATTTAGTAACTGAGATATAGTACTAATTTGTTAAAACAATTAACGTTCATAACTAATATGTTTAGAAGAAAAAATATGTATTACAAGAATAATATTCTCAATAGATGGTTGACTAGTACAATGGACTAAATAAACAAGGTTTGGGTTTTTTTGGCAAAAAGATCACATATGTACGTACTCCCAAAATTTAGTACAAAAGACAAAAATATAAAAACTAAAATAATATGATTAGTGATATAAAATTCCAGAAATATTAACATGCATACACACTTGTTTCTGGAGAGATAACAGAATTGAGTGTGGAAAAAAAAGTCACTGGAGATATTAAAAAAAAAAAAAAAGTTTCCACAGTGTAAGTAAGACACAGAATTTGCAGCTTAAAATTCCTATCAAATGGCAAGTAGAATAAACTAAAGATACCATAACTATAATTTCCTTTGGGAAATAGCAAAATTCTAAATACAAATGGATCCTACATGCTTACAAAAGTGAGAGAAAAAAAATGACAAACCAAATAAAACAAAACAAACAGTTCACTAACAAGGACAAGTAATTGAACATCTACCAGATTTCCTATTAGTAACACTGAATAAAACAACAGTGATGATTTCAAAGGGATGAGAGAAAATATGTTCACTCAAGTATTTTGTACTCAGCTGAACTGCAAGCTGTTGGGACCGAAGAAAACACTTCCAGACACGTGAGAATACAAACCGTTTATTTTTGTTGACTTTTTTAAAGTGAAAGACACTATGAAATATACGAGGGCTGTCTGGAAAAGATTCAGTCACATAATGTGAAAAGTAGAGGCATTTATGCCTGAACTTTTTAAAGACAGCTCTCATATTTCAGGAAAATAAGAATGAAAAGAAAGAAATAAAACTACTAAAGAACAGAAATCTAGAACTAATAAGAAAGTATTGGAGAGAACTTACCCAATAATAATTCTGTAGCTTGCCAAGAGTTCTATATATAAAGATTGAGATGTGGAAATCAAAGGCTCAGTGAACAAAATAATGTAAAACATAAATTACTGATTTGAGATTTAAAAAATAAAGACAGAACCACAAACCTCAGGACAATAAAATTTCAGTTACTTCTTTGACATAATTCTCATGCTTTTTAGTTAACTGATTGTCTTGAATAAGAAAAAAACAGAACTTGAGTAAAGGATACCAAAATTCCACCTTTGATTCATCTTGCCTCAATTAGCACTGGGTTCATTTAACAAAAAAATATAAATTCTTATACGTGTACTATTGAGGAGTGTATATTGTGACAGAATTAGAATTTGTCGGGTATGCATTACATTTAAAAATACTTTAAAAATGGTAAGTTCTAAGTTATGCATATTCCAAACTTGACAGTTCTTTTTAGAATAAATCCCTCTGCTTTCTTTACACAGAAGTTGTTTACAGAATGAATAGAAAATATGTAATTTTTGTTGTTAAAATTTTGTATGTTTCAAAAACAAAGTGCCATATTTCACGGTTAAAACCAAAGATAAAAGGTAGCATTTGTAAAAGAAAATGACAGGATTTGTCATTGAAATACAGTTATTAAAATAGCATTTTGGTTACTAAATATTAAAGTAGAAATTTTAGCTTGCTACATTTAACTTGTATTACTAGTTTTGGCTTTGAAACAGAGTTTTTTGCTTATCAATTGGCTTCATGTGAGGTGAAAATATATAGAAATTGAGACTATATTTTGTGTCCATAAAACCTACAGTAAACAAATTTATTTTTAAAATGTCCAAGTGTAAACAAGACCAGTTTTTCTTTAATTTCTGGAAGAATTTGTGTTCAAGCAATGCTAATAATTTTTTTGTGTGTGTGTGAACATAAATGTGCAGGTCTCTATCCCTATGTATTGTCTTCCACAGAGGGGGTTGGGGTGAGGAACAACGTGACATTAATGAGTAAAGTGCTTTTTGATAATGATAATTATGAGGAAGATGTTGTTTGGCTAATCTAGTATCCTCTTTAGCCCCCTTTTTTTTCCTACTAGCAAATTCTGAAAGAAAGAAGAGATAAGTTGTTAGAGTGTGCAACCTAATATTGTATTGATCAGCTGTAGGGAAAAATATAGGCAATAAAAACAAGAAGCTAATGGAGTAGCAAAGAGATGAGACATTTTATTGTGATTAAGACATAAAGCTTACAGCTAAGGTACAAGTACAACAGGACTTATAATAGAGAAGTTTAAAATAAATAATACTGTGAGCTCTAAAATACAAAAGAGAATTGAAAAATTAATTATATCAGTTTGAAAGCTCTCCTCTTTCTGTGTTTAGTAAACACTAAACATTTAAAAGAAAAAGGTCCCACATTGGAGGGAATTTGTACCTGGCATACCACTTTTATATTTTTCACTCATATTGGAATTGAGAATATATCAGGAATATGCTGTTATCATTATATTAAAGTGCTCTCTTAGTGAAATAAGTAAAATTTTGGACTGTCTTGTAAACACATATTTTTGTTTTTTTGCTTGTTTTTCTGGGAAATCTGCCATAAGAACTTCAGTATTGCCCTACTGAGTAATGTAACTCATTTTCCTTTTAGCTGACTTATTGAGTCTGTCCTCAGCTGTTAACCTCTAATGGGTAATATTCTCACACCCCTTGAGAGTTTTAAGAGTGAAATGTAAAACAGTATAAAATGCAACAGAGAAAATAATTAAAGTTGAGAAGATAGAAGTCAGTTGGATTTAGAAACTAGTCTTAGATAATCAGTGGTTTTGTAATACGTATTTGGAAGGTGAAGGAGGGGAAGCCAGACTTGAATTAGTCTAAGTAGAAAAGATAAGTAAATGAAAATGTGATTTTCTGGTCAAGATGGCCAAGTACATAAATGCTGTGTGCCCCTCCTATCACTATCATGTCAATCACAACTGAACTACAAAACAGACATTATTGAAAATTGTCTGACGTCTAGCTGAACCAAGGCCTTAGAACTACAGAAATACAGAAGACTCCTCGAGATGGGTGGAGGGGCGGAGAGGCGGAATGGGCTGGTGTTTGACTGTTTAATAATCTGGGTATCTCAGCTTCAAATGTCTCCCTAGAGGAGTGAAAGGTCCTAGTCCCACACTCAAGTTTCAGCACTGGGAGGAGAATGAAATTAAGATACCGGTAAAATATTTCTTGAACCCAAGTTGGTATATAAGAAGTTGGCCACTCAATTGCCAAAAATAAAATATTATTTAGAAACCCATTCAGATATAACCAAGCAGCATTATTAAATAAACTTCTAAAAAGACAGATGAATGGTCTGTGGAGAAAAATGAACTAGGAAGCCACTACTAAGAAACCTAAACAAAGTATGTTTCCTAAAGATAGGACAGTGATAACATTTTCTCAGGGAGATTTTGGACCCTCCATTAAACACTGGCTTCTGTGTTTCCCTTCTTTAGAAAGAAATCTCTATTTCTATTAGCTTTTCCCTGTTTTAGCATTATCCGGTGGGTTTTAGAAGACAGATATAATTTGTCTCTTTATATTATAGCTAGGCTGACCAGACATAGCATTTTAAATGGGGCAGGAAACAATACTATTTTCCCCTTTGAAACTGTCTGTCTGGTCAGCCAGACTATAGGTCTTCATGTCAAAAGCAAAAACCTGAAGACAGGTAGATAGAGCCTCAAATCCTGGATTTGGGGATGATGATATAATTGGATGAGACTTTTGGTCATCATGGAATGAGGACAGTGGGTTTTGCAGGTGAGAGGAAAATAAATTATGAGAAAGAGAAATGAATTCAGTAGGGGAGATTATTGTGCAAAATATTTCACTCTGTTCCCCTTCAGACTTCCTGGTGGCAAAATGCACGCTCTCACTCCCAACCCTGTCACACCTCAGCTCTGGCTTCCTCACGTGATTTACCTTGTGAAACGTGACAGAGGAGAGACTTCTAAGATGTTCGTGGACTTGCACCTCTCCCATTGCCAGGAGAAAGACTTCCCTGAGTGTCCGCAGTTCTGTTATCCTTAATGCCCTATTGAAAACCCTTGAAGCTTCCCTGAGTCCAGCCTATAGCATAGAGGAGCCCAGAGCACAAATGCCCCCCTATGCTCAACCTGTTATCAGCTGAGCACCAGCCACCGCTTAGGCCAGCAAATGGGCCCAGCTGAGATAAAATGGGCAGCTGATCAGGTTTTATGGTTGTCTCTTACCAAGCTTTGCATAGCAATACACATCCAATCAATACTTGCTCAGCTAACATGAAAAGTCATCATGATGAAGTACCAAGGAAACATTCTTCTTTCTCTTTTATTCAGTTAACCGCCTTGCCATTATATACCTTCAAAGTTTGCCTGAGTGATTCAACATTTGTGCTTTTGTTTTGTTTGACCTATTAAAAATATATAGGACTCGTGGATAAGTTCAGTACCAAAATAGATAATATGCTCCCAGGAAACTGTAATCTAAGACTTTCAGAAAATAAAATTTTAAGTCAAACAATGAGTCCCCATATAAAAAAAAAGAACCAAATTCTTCATGATTGCTCTCTTATTTTCTGCTGTGTTCATTGTAAAGTATTGTGTTCTCACAATAGACCACAAAGGGACCAAGTTTATGATCATTTCTTGTTTTTATCCATCTATACTTGAATTTTAATCAGTTTACTAGTTTCTTCTACCATTTATGTTTAAGTCCTCCTACATAAGTCTCTAAATGAAGAATAATAATGGTGTCCATGTGTCTTCTACACCTAAATAATTTTATCACTCTCAGACAGAACTGGGGAGTCACAAAGCTTTGTTCACCCTATAAAATGAACCCTGCTAGAAATACTTAGATATATTTTTAAATATTTACTTTTTTAATTAGCTCAGTTATATTTTAGGAGCCTATTGTATTTTTCAAAAGCACGATAAAAAAGTCAAACAAGTCAGAAAGTAAATTACCCTGCCCTTACTTAATTGTATAAGATCAAATGTTAACAGTATAAATGGATTTAACTAGTAGTTTACTTTTTTCATAAGTAGATCCACACATATATTTGTATGCAAATATTGACACAATGACACATAGCAAACTGACTTATTTAAATTTTTTATTGCTTGATCTAAACACCCTTTTCCATTATTCATGCTTGTAACTCAACATTTTATTTTATTTATTTATTTTTTTAGGTCAAATTGAAAGGCCCTAGGGATTTTTTTCAATGACAAGAGTCTATAATAATTTCTTTAAGTCAGTATAGTTATCACATGAGTCCTTAAGAAACACAAACACACCCACATGCTTATGCATTACAGATGATTTAAAAAAATCAACTTTTCTGTATTCTGATAATATAAGTTCTATAATAAATTTACTCAAGTATTAGCAGTCAGTTTCCATTCATGGTTACCAGAGGAGTTTGCTCTTTTGGAAAAAAAAAAATCTAGATTTTCCAATAAAAAGTATATAGGACTTGTAGGTAATTTCAGTACAAAAATATAGTAGGTAATATTCCTTGTCCCCTCCACACCACCAGTAAACTGTAATCTAAGACTTCAGAACAAAATTGGTAGGACAATTCATAATTTTGATTGTTTACCTTGAGAAGTTTTGGACACTATTATAGATATTTTATTTTCCAAGTCTCACATATTATTTAAATTAGTGTATGATACACAAGAATCTAAGAAATTCTATTGTGTCTAGCAAGGTTATAGTATATAACTATGACTCCATTTGGGAATAAAAGTTATCCTACATTTGCACCATCCTAATATCTATGAGTTCATCTGTAAGTGATTTTAGCTTATGAGGTAAAATGTACTGAGTCAGAATCCCAATATAATTTAGCACAAAATTGTGTAACAAATACTGTGGGACTAAGCACCTTGTAAGCTTATGTAATATTTAACTTCATCTGGTAACTTGCCTAGGACGATGATGGCTAGATGTTTGGTCAAACAGCAATCTATAGGCTTGTGATTAACATTTAAATCAATAAATTTTGAGTGAGTAGATCACCTTCCATAATGTGGGTGGGCCCTGTATAATCAGTTAAATTTCTTATAAGCAAACACTGAAGTTTACCTAAGAGGAAGAGATTTGAACTTATGACAGCAACATAGAAAACTCCCCTAAGTGTCCAGTCTGCAGCACCTGTTGAAGAATTAGGAATTAAACTGCAACTTTCATTCTTACTTGAACTTTCAACCCATTGACTGGTCCTGATTTCAGATGTGTCAACCACCACAAGCCTGTGAGCCAATTCCTTAAGATTTATATATTTTTTTTTCTCTTCTCTCCCTCACATATATTGGGAATGCCAAAATAACCATATGCATTTTAAGTGATTTTATCTATGTATTATTTTTTGAAATTGAATTGAATTATGGTAGCAGTGTGTAGTATGGCAATTGCTCAAAAGATGGTGTTAATCAAATAAATGCTAGTCTCAGCATGCAACAGGCAGGACAAAGGAAACAGCAGAAATACAGTTGTCATTTGAGGAACACAAGACCATCCTGAAGTGGTATTTGAAATTTGAAATGAGGAAGTACCACAACAACGGAGGTATGAGTATGCAAAAGAATCTCTAATACACCTAACAATTGCATGACTTTGTGATAAATTTGTGATGCATGGTCAATTGAAATGACATGTGCAGCGATACAAGTTGACACTTTGGTCAACATTGCACAAGTAGTAGTTTGCCATATCAAAAGTGTCTGGATGCTGATGGTAACGACTTTGAGCAGCTTGTGTAATTGCAGAGGTCAAACGTGATTTGTATTTATTTTTGGTTATTGGTGCATAGTAAGTATTACAATTTTAATACATTTTTTTTCTTTTCTTAAAATGTGTATACATTTTTTTGGCATCCTCTGTATATATGGCTGTCCGGAATGTATCCAGCCATGTAATTATTCTGTTTATAGTGACATTGTCTCTATAACAAGAATTGTCACTATAAACAGAATGATTACATTTCTGACTACTTTCCAGACAACACTCATAAACACATAAACATGCACACACACACACACACACACACACACACACACACACACACGCACATATGCACACATCCTATTGGATCTGTTTCTCTGCAGAACCCTAGCTAATACAACCATTAACTAGGACAGACTGCATTTTCATAATATAACACAAGAATTTGGCTAGACACACACACACACACACACACACACACATTCACGTATTGGCTAATTACAGCATTTCTAGGTAACTTCTCAGCAGTACAATATGCTATTTGGGTTCACTGTATTCTTTCTTTCTGGGCTATCCTACTATAAGCTCTTACTTTTACACACTGATGTAGTTAAAACTCTTCATATTTTAGCATTGTTATTTTCTGCCTTTAACCTTTTATATTAATCTACTGAGTACCAAGAGATTTTAATTGCTCTTCCTAAAGCCTTCTAATGGTAAATTCACACAATCAGGATCAATGCAACCAGCAGCCATGCACCCAGAAAAAATAACTAAACATACCACTTGATTGTAACAGTAGAAACCGTCAATACTACAACCACATTCTATTTTGCAGCTATGGTTTTAGAAAGTGAGTATCTGAAGAGGAAACTGGATGAAACATCCTATTTCTATTATTATACTTGTAAGAAGTCCCAGTGTTTCAGCAGGAGTCTCTTGTTTCTCTCTTTTATTTCCAAACCTCAGGAGAATACCTATCATCCAAGCTTCACAAAAGAGAAAAGCAAACCAGAATACAGAATAATAAACTACAAAAGGAGATTAAGCACCAGAGTAAACCTCTCTGGTTTCTCAACTTTAACACGCACTATCAAAGCTTATGCTTAGGTAATATTAACAATAATATAGTCCCACCTACATAACTCATGGATATTTTTTAGACTGTACATCAATTTCACTTGCTTGATATTTTCTGGAAATATTTTCTAATGATGATATTGAGGTTATGCCTTTTCTTTGAATAAAAATACCACTGAGGTAACGTGTCTTTCATGATGCATCATGTCAAAGTACGTTCTGTCAATACATCTCATTATAGGTGATGTTAACCTTGATTGTGTGGTTAAAGTGGTGCCTGCCAGACTTCTCCACTATGAAGTACCTTTCTCACTTTATTTAATCAATGTTTTGTGGGAGTTACTTCAGAAGTATGCAAGTAGCCAGTTAGTTTTTAAACTGATTATTTGCATGTATCAGTAGGTCTTGCTTGTAGCAATTTATTACTGTGTAGTCTTCCATTAATCTTTCCCATTGGAATTGGAAGTACTAGGAGGAGACAAAAAAATTGGGAATTCAGAGCATACCTTTTGCTTACACTCATTTTATGGCAAATTTTGTTGTTTTAAGATTTATTTTATTTATTGACAGAGACAGACAGAGAGAAGGGGGAGGGCCCAGAGCAGTCTCCATAGCTGTAAGTCGTCAGTTTTTGACACGGTTTCATTCTACACAGGTGGGTGGGGGCTGCACAGGGCAAGAACTGGGCTGGGGGGATCCTGCATGGGAGGCACACCCCCTCAAGCCAGGGTCCAAACCAGGGGCCGAGAACTGAAATGGGTGCCTCCCTCATGGGAAGCACACCTCAGTTCAGCATATGGGTCCACAGGGGTCGGGGACAGGATTTGATCCTCAGTCCCTGGGGCTTCAAAGAGAGCAGTTAACCCACTGAGCCATCCCAGCTTCCCCTGGCAAAACTTTTATCTTCCCTTGTAACTAAAATTACTCTTCTTATCCAAATATAATTGTTTTTTCTTCCCTTACTGATCTGGTTGGTGATATAAGTAAAAAAAAAAAAATACAGTAATCTAGATGTCTAGTACAATAAAGTAATTGCTGTGTTTCTTGGTAAAAAGTTGGTTCTCTTTGCTTCTGAGACTTTAAACTATCAGAGCACATATGAGAGGGGACCCCAAAAACGTGATATTTATTTATAAAGAATTGTGTATTTATTCTTACATATTTGAACTTCAGTTGCCTTCAAATTACTCTCCATTTGATGCAATACACCTATCAAGATGCTTTTTCTGTTACTCAAAATCATTTTTGAATTGTCAATTTGACATCTTTTAGGGCTTCTGCCTTTTTTTTGTTTCACCTCTTCCACGTAGGCAGGACATTTCCCTTTGAGGACTATTTTTTTCCTGGGGGTGGGGGTGGGGAGGAGGTAGGGAGTCACTAAGAGCAAGAGTAGGTGAATAGGAAGGGTGAGGTATGGGGTCACATGGTTGTTGGTCAAAAACTGCTGAACAGTCAGTGGGGTATGGGCATATGCTTTGTCATGCTGTGTGTTTTTGTGTAGATTGTCCACTATGAAATGGGAAAATGCACCAAATGTCTCCAAAAAGATTTCACTGAAGCCGAACACAGACTCTCACAACTCCAGCTGGAACATGGATGCAGATGGGTTTCTAGAACATTCACCAAGTGGGGAAGTCTGTGCTATAAGAGCACTTCCTCCAAAAAATACTCCCAGTTTTTTGGGATGTCTCCCCTCATAATTCTTTTTTTTGACAGAGAGACACAGAGAAGAGGGGGAGGGCCCAGGACAGTCTCCATAGTTGACAGCATTATTTTTCCATATAGTTTTACTCTACAGGTGGGCATGGGGCTGCACAGGGCAGGAACTGGGCCGGGAGCCTCCCACATAGGCCCCGGCAAGAACTGAACTGGGGGCATCACCCCAGTTCAGCATGTGGGTCTCCATGGGCCGGAGCTGGGATTCGATCCTCAGTCTCCAGGGCTGCAAAGCAAGTGCTTAACCCACTAAACCATCTCAGCTTACCCCTCATAATTCTGAAATAAAGCAAATATTTTACCAGTGATTCATCAAATTTCAATAGCTTCTAAACAATGCATTCTGTCTGTGGGAGAAAGCTTACCACATATCTGTCGCTGATTTGAAGCATGTTCTGCATCCTGTAGGAGGGCCTCACAGCCTTAGAGATGGTGCTATCACTGTGGTTTCCATAGATCATCCCACCACTCTGTAAGGTCAGCTACTTCTGATAATGTGACACTTTGCAATAATGTCACATAAGTGTCAGCTCTCGCTTTACATAGTTTGATTATATAACCAACACCTTTCTCAGAGCCAAAGTTAGGCTGGTGACAAAAGACTGATCACAACACTGATGGTGTTATTAACTAAAGTAAGGCAGTCTTTTGTTACTAATAAGTCCAGTATTATCAAATGCTACGGAGGGACTCCCTGATAAACCGTTGAGATTTTGCCATATTGAGAATCGGACATAGATCTCAGCTGCTGGTTCACTGGCTTTCAGTGTTGACATCAGCTACATGAGCCTTAATGAGGGGAAGTCTATATTATCGACAGCATCCAGAACCAATACTTCAGCATCATGCCTGCACGTTCATGAGTTCACTGATCAAACTCTCAAGTGTCTGAGAAAAGGCAAATCGCTTTGTCAACTGATTCAAATGCAATATGGAGCGAATACCCTCACGTTACACAAATATTTTCAAAAACGAAGCCCATTATGAGAAGTCCATCCATGTGTTTCCAAATATGCTTGTCACTGATCTTCCTATCTTTTCTTTCCATTCCTTGTTAATGCAGCAAACCATGTAATCACTGATTGTTAGTCAATACAGATTATAATATCTGTGTAGCTCTTATTCTACTCAAAATAGGTATTATGCACAATTGTTAGTTCTATTCAGAGTTTTATTTACTCAGTGCCATCAGGGCCATAATTAGCAGTGCTATTTTAGCTAATGTCAATATAGTGTTTTCTTAAAAATCTGTAAACCAGTCTTGAAGTTTTTCTCATTGATCCGTTTTCATGAAAAACTGCCATGAGAAGTATCTGCCTGCCACTGCAGCGAGAGTATTGAAGAATCTATCCCCTAATACAACTTAATTGTGGTGTCTCAACTTGCTTGTGTCACAATATATATGCCACCAGAGTGTGCCAGCTTTATGGTATGTTAAGTAAGAAAACATCCACTTTACAAAGAGCAGCTCAAATGATATTAACTACTTTTTGTGACATCTTTAAACGTTGTCTCTACCAGGACCCCAGACCAAATCTTGACCACCATCTCAGAAGTAGAGTAATCATTTCCCAAAGAAGTCATGGCTTAGTTATAAAATAAATGTCATAAAGTAGATAAGTCATGGAGATAGAATATACAGCAGGGTAACTACCGTTAATCATATTGTATTGTGAATTTGAAAGTCGGGGATGGCAGGATAGCTCAGCCGTTAAGCATTTACCTCTAATCATGATCTCTATGTCCCGGGCTTGATTTCTAGCCCCTGCTCATTGCAGGCTCATATGCTGAACTGGTAACCACTGGGATGAAAGTGAGGGTTCTCACCTACCATGCAGGAGGCCCCCAGCTTGGTTCCCACCCTGTGTGGTCCCACATCCACCTGTGTGGAATGAAACCAGGTCACAACTAATGATGTCCAACTATGGAGACGGCTTGCCCCCTCCCCCACTTCTTTCTCTTTCTATCTCACTCTCCTCTCTCACCTCTCAAAAACAATAAATACTTTTTTTAAATTAAAAGTTGCTAAGAGAGTAGACCTTACAAGTTCTCAACATAAGCAAAAAATATATATGTAATTATGTATGGTGATGTATGTTAACTAGAGTTATTTTGGCAATCATTGCTCATTATTGATAAATATCAAATCATTATGTTATATACATAAACTAATATAATATTATATGTTTATGATACTGCAATTTAAAAAGAACAAAAGAAGGCATGCCTTTGTTTCAAAACTCAAAGAGCCCACATTATAATACTTTCAACTGGGTTTCCACAGGCACCAGAGAGCGTAATGAACTGATATATATTAAACATCAACAATAACAACAACAAACAAAACATTTCTTGAAAGTCCTGAGGCTACGTAAATAAAAACTTGTTCAAAATACCTGAAGATTTTCTCTTGTATTATATTTTTTGTCATCTTTCAGAGATCCAGCATTCTCTTTATTATACAGATTTTTTCTTTAGTTACATAAGAATCTTGTTCATAAGAGAAATTACTATGAAGGTTTCTATGTCAGAATTGCACATATCAATTTATAGTACTTGGACTTCTCTTTCAACATATTTCTTCTTTCCTCTCTTGATCCATTCTTTGGTAATCAGTACCAATAGCAATCTGTAATGCCCAGTTCCAATTCAAGTGATTGAGTAGTGTTCTTTAGCTCTACCTTTGCTGTTGTTGGCCTTTCTTATTTCATACTGTTGTAGAAATAAATGTTCCAGAATCCTTGGGTGGAATTAATGAACAATAGCCCACACGGATTTCTGAACTGAGTGGGTAGGTGAGATCATATTTATGCTTCATAGATAGCATCTCATTTTAGTTATTTCTAAAGAGATATAAAGTATCAGTGGATTGATTTAATAACAGATTATTTACTATCCTTCACATTGTCTCTCCATTGCCATTGCAATTTCCCCATCCTATATTGTACAAACAACCTAGAACAAAATTTACCCAAATCCCACAGCACAGTGATAGCACCAAGAACTCTTTTTAACATTCCATCTTCTTTTTCATCTATTGCGTAAATAAATACCTAGTACACTTTCTTTAACTTTGAGCCCTAAATATTGTGATCAACATTCTATTTTGTCTACTGTGGGGACAGTTTATATTAATGGAACTCTGTTGTATAAATGAACCTGTGTAAGTAACTAAAATTGACTCCATACTGTTTACTTTTTCATAGCAGGCTATGCAGTTAACCACAGCTAAGACACACCTATAGCTATAAAAGACTCCAAAGCTCTTCTCTCTTGGAACCCTGTCTCCATGATTTCCCACCTTACTGCTGAGCAATACCACCTTCAGTTTTACCTCCTCTTCTTCCACGCAGTTCTCTTACTCTATTCCCCTTCTGGGGGTAGCGTCTTGCTGCTGTCTCTGGAAGGTCTCTTCTTTCGTACTTGTGTGACCTCATCCAAACACCACCCAACACACCCAGTTACGTGTTATGGCCTGTTGTGGTCCTGTCTTTTCTTAGATCAACTCTGGTGGTCCTCTAATTTACCACACACTTTCAAAATGTAGCAAATCTCCAAACAACATATTATAATATACTATACAAAGTATAGTATACAATCAGTATACTTAGCTTGTCTGTTTTTGAGACCATTTCCCATTCTCAACCTCTTTACAAACTCACAGATGAGGTGACAGGCCCAGTTATCAAAAGATGGTAGGAACGAAATAAGAAATATAAAGGTGTGAACAGCCAAAGGCTACAGGAAAACTCTATGTTTCTCAGTAGCATGAAGACAAGACATTGAGTTTTAGAAACATCAGAAATATTGGTGGTAATAAGAACACAGATTTTGCAAAAAATACTGTATGCAAAATTCAGTAACAGTAAGACTGGGAGGACTTTAGGGCAAGGAAATGGCAACAGAGAGATAATGAACAATGAATCTAGGGAACTAATTGTGTCCTAAAGTGCTCCCTATGTTGTTCATTATAAAACCAAATGTTATTTCTAATTGTTCCACAGTCTCTCTTTTTTTCCAAAGCTATTGGCCTTATGAGTCACATTCTGAGATTCCCTGAAAGAACATTGAAAAAAAAACTAACGCAAACACTTCTGCTTCTTTTCTCTAAAGTACAGAAATAATAGAGAGAGAAAAAAATGAAATGTTGATTATACGGTAGTATGAGAGGGGAGCAGGAAAAAGATGATTGTTATGAGCTCATGTTTTTGTAACCCAATACATCAATTTGAAATCCAAACACTTGTCAAACAGAACAAGTGCTACATGGTTATAAAAGTAGCACTATAGTATTGATTTTTAAATTTAGTATTTTTTGTCTTTTTTTTCATTCCTAAGAATGAAGCAAGTTCAGTAAAATTTACTGCAATTTCATGGGGAAGAAAATGACAATAAATATAAGAAAATAACTCAAGAAAAATGCTCAAAAAGCATTTTTCAGAGAATTATATATATGTACAGGGCAAGTACATGTGTCAGATTTTCCCCTACAAAGCTGATTATAGTATTCTGATTTTTTAAAAATAATGCATTGTATTATACGTCCTAATTTTTGCCTCAGAAAATCAAATTGTCTCATATAAATTTCCCATGCATGCAGAAATAGATGACTAATAATATTTATTTTTGCACTTTATATTCAGTGAGTTTGTCAAAACTCTTATTTACCAGGCTATATAATCTCAAAAAATTACATTTGTAATGGATTTGATAAAGCTAAAAATAAGCAACAACAAAATTGATGGCTTACCTAAAGAATCAATTCGAAAATTAGGTAAAAATAAGTCCAAGACAATCATACCACACTTATCAAATTATTATAATTTACTGTTATAAAATAACATAATTCAAATGATAGTTTATAAGTTAGTTACATAAAATGACTTAGATGTGAATAATAATGCTTATACAAGATGGTGAGTTATAATACCAAAATGTTAATGTCAATTCTGTTATTAAGGGCTTACGACTGCTTCCCATTTATGTTACAGCCTCGCTTTGTTCACCAAGCAAGTTTGGGGAGATTTAGAGGCTAATCATCAAATTATATTTAAACATGGATATATACATTTGTTTTGATTTGTCTTCTGTGTATAGGCACTACATTAAAATGTTCAAACACTATCTTAAGTCTATCCTAATAATTTATTTTCAACTCATTTGTTTTTGCTAGTTACCTTAGTCAACACAAGTACATTTACATAATGCCTTACGTCTAATGAATAGTACACAAAAAAGTGATAAGAAGTCATTTTCAAGATTATATTGTAAAAATTCTCTGCTGTCCTTTCTGCTCATTTCTCTTGTATGCCTATTATACCAGAAACCATCTGCTGTAATGTAATATATAATAGCATAGCCCGTTTCCAGTTCCTTTCTATTCCTGTCAGTACTCGGTATTGTTGGAATATCCTTAATTTTGCCATTTGAATGTGAGTCTCATTGTACTTTTTATTTGTGTTGCTCTCATGACTAATAATATAGAATATTTTCTCAGGTGTTTGTTTTTATCTGTGTCACTTCTTTAATGAAGTCTCTTTTGAGATCTTTTGTACCTTTTATTAGCTTTCTTTATCTTCTTTTTACTGTGTTTTTAATACTTTCTAAGATATGTCATTCCTCAGATAGGTGTAGAAATTCCTAAAACTAGTCAGTGACTTATCTTTTCACTATTTTTTCACAGTCTTTCAAAGAGTCTAAGTTAAAATTTTTGATGAAGTCAAACAACTATTTTTATAGTTATTACTTCCTTTTCTCTAAGAAATATTCACCTAGTGCATGTTCACAAACAGTATTTCTCCTGTGTCTTATGTTTGAATATTTAAAGCTTTAGATTTTATATTCAGACCTACGATCCACACCATGTTAAATTTTTAGGTGATGTGAGCTAAAAATTATGGTCTATCTTGGGAAATGTTCCATGTGCACTTGAAAAGAATTTTTTTTTTTTTCTGCTGCTTTGTTCTAAAAATATCAATGAAATTCATCTGGTCTAATGTGTCATTTGAGGTCACTATTTGCATTTTGATTTAATGTCTGTAAGATGTGTCCATTAGTATCAGCGGAGTGTTACTGTCTTCTACTGTGATTGTGTTAGTGTCAGTACCTTCCTTAATCTCAGTCAATGTTTGCCTTATATATTTGGATGCTCCTTTGTAGGGTGCACTGATATTTACCAGGGTTACATACTGCTGTTGGATTGATCTCTTTATCAATATGTAGTCTTCTATTTTGTCTATTAAGGCTTTGTTTTAAAGTTTATTGTCTGATATAAGTATTCCTATCACAGATTTTTTGTTTCAACTTGAGTGAAGTATCTTCTTTCATCTTTTTCTGTTTCATTCTGTGTGCATCTTTCATCTGAGGTGGGTCTCTTGTAGACAGCATACCTATGCGTCTTGTTTTCTTATCTTTTGATTGGAGCATTTAATCTGAACTTGTCCAACCAGCGGGTTGCGTGTGGCCAAGGGTGGCTTTGAACATGTGGACCAACACAAATTCTTAAACTTTCTTAAAATATTAGGAGTGTTTTTGCAATTCATTTTTACTCACTAGCTATCATTAGTGTTTGTGCATTTTATGTATGGTCCAAGAATACTGTTAATGTATTTTATGTGTGGCCCAACAATGTGGCACAGGGAAGCCAAAATATTGGACACCCCTGATCCATTTACATTTAAAGTGATTATTGATAGGTACTATACATAATTATTGCCACTTTATTATTTGTATTTTTTAATCTTACTTTGTTAGTTTATTTTACTAACCCCCTCCCCCAAAACCCCCACACCCCCTTTAAAAAAAAAATCTCTTTAACATTGTTTGTAATACTGGCTTGGTACTAATGACTTTTTAAGCTTTTTCTTGTCTGGAAAGTTCTTTATCTCTTCTTTGATTTTAAACAGTAGCCTTGATGATAGACTAGTCTTGCTTGTAGGCCCCTGCTCACTTTTCATCACTTTGAATATTTACTGCTCTTCTCTTCTGGCTTGCAATGTGCGAGTTGAGAAATCAGCTAATAGTTTCATGGGTGTTCCTTTGTTTTTCTCTTGCTGCTTTTAGGATTCTTTGTCTTTAACCTTAGCCATGTTAATTATAATGTTTATAAATTTTTTCTTTTTCCTTTTTTTTTTTTTGAAATTTGCCTTCCCGTATTTATTGCAGCATTACTCAAAATAGCCAAGACATAAGAATAACCTAAATGGCTTTAAAAAATTACAAATAAATGAATAAAGAAGATGTGAGGTATATGAATGTATGTGTGTATATTGATGTATACAATAAAATAGTCAGTCGTGAGAAAGAAGAAAATCCTGCCATTTCCAGAAACATGGATGGAAGTGGAAGAATTTACGCTAAGTG
The DNA here is from genome assembly GCA_004027555.1 of Craseonycteris thonglongyai. Lineage (NCBI taxonomy): Eukaryota > Metazoa > Chordata > Mammalia > Chiroptera > Craseonycteridae > Craseonycteris > Craseonycteris thonglongyai. Next base: position 42,812 of record PVKE010006251.1, read on the forward strand.
AGCTATAAAGACAAATACTGTATAATATCACTTATATTTGGAATTTTTAAAAAGCCAAACTCATAAAAACAGAAAGTAAAATGGTGGTCCCAAGGGCAGTGGGAGTGGGAGTAGGGGAAATAGAAGAGATATTTAAGGTTACAAATTTGCAACTAGTAGAGAAATAAGACCTGGAGATCTAATGTATAGTATAGTGATTATAGAAAATAGTATTTTATTATAAACATCTAACATAGAGATTAGATCTTAATTATTCCCATTACAAAGAAGAAATTATAATTATGTGACATGATAGAGGAGCTAGCTTACCCTACAAGGAAATTATAGTGTAATAAAAAAATACATCACATCAAAATGTTCTGCACCTTAAACTTACAAAAAAAAATTAACAATGGTAGGTAACATTTTTTAAATGTTTATGTTAGAACAGAAATATTTATTAAGATATGGGCCTGTTTGCGTTCATTTTATTTGGGGCTGCACTTTCTGGGCTTGTATGTTTTTCTGTTTGTTTCTTTTTTTTTCTTTTGTTATTTTTCCTGCTCCAGGTTATAGATGTTTTCAGTCATTGTTTCTTCAAATAGTTTTTTGATTCTTTTTCTCTCTTTTATCCTCCTGGTAAGCCTATGATGCGAATGTTGTTAAGCTTGAGTTGTCTAAGAGGTCCCTTAAACTATCTTTGATTGATTGATTGATTGATCGATTGATTGATTTAGTTGTTGTTCACATTGGGTGTTTTTAGTTCCTTTGTTTTTGCTACTTTGTCTTCTTAACTGCTGATTCTAGTCTCTGCTTCATCTAGTCTGCTGATTATTTCTTTTTTCAGCGATTCTCTTTTTTATTTCTGACTAGTTTTATTTTTATAGTTTGTATGCCTTTCTTTATGTTAATTATCTCTTTGTTGAAATTCTCACTAAGTTCCTTAAGCATTCTCATTACCAGTGTTTGAAACTCCATCTCTGACAGGTTCTCTGCCTCCATTTTGCTTAGCTCTTTTATTGAAATGTTCTCCATTTCTTTTATTTGGGAAATGCTCCTTGGTTTTCTCATCCTGGCTGTCTCTGTGTGTTTGACACTAAAGTATTAGGTAGATCTCCCATGTCTCTCAGTCTTTGCTGGGTGACCTTGTGTAGTAGGTGTCCTGTGTGGTTCAGTAGAGCAGTCTCTCATCACCTGTGTGTGTCCCAGGAGTGTTTGCTGTGTGTGCTGTGTATATGCTCCTGTTGTAGTTGAGCCTTAATGGCTGTGATGCACCAGTGGGTGAGACTGACTTTCAGGCTGACTCTGGCTGTAAGAATTGCCTGTGCCCACAGTGTATGAGCTGCTGAGTTGGGGGGTGATGTCTCATTGACAGAGTCATGTCCCCAGGCTCTTGTGACTCCTGGGGGTGCCACTTGTGAGTCTGACAAGGTCATGCTCTGAAGTGGTCTGAGGCTGGGAGGGGCTCCTGCACAGGCCAATTTCAGCCTTGCCTGTGACCAGCCCAGAGCTACCTGATACGAGGTACAAAACTGTGTTAGACCTTGAGGCATGTGGGCATGGCCCTGCCTGTGGCCAGCTACCACCAGCATCAAGCCTGGGGCACCTCAGCCCAAGGTCCAGAGCTGCTCTAGGCTGCTGCGACCTTCTGGCTACTTATAAGGCTTGGCAGTTGAAAGAGCCTCCTTAGGTCACAGGCTGGGCTTATTGACCACATGTTTACAGTGCCCCAGGTTATGCCACCTGAGCTGGATGGGGAGGGGTCCCGGGGATTCACAGGGTGTGACCAGTGGTTTTTACTCAGTTAATACAGATTCAGCTCTTGTGCTAATGCAGAGCTTGTGGCTACTCTGCCAAGCACCCTGAGAAAACCAAGGCCAGCACCTCTTACCTGAGGACACCTCTTGCCTTAGGCCCTCAGATCCTTGAGAGCTGCCCAAGAAGGGATGCCCCTCAAGCTAAGACTGATGGCTACTACTGAATCTATTCCAGGCCATCGTTAGCTATCCACTGCTACACACGCCTCCTACTGCTTTTAAGGCACGGTTAGCTATCCAGGCTCTCAGGGTGCCCTGGGCAATGCTGCACTACCTGGGCAGAGTCCAAGGTTTCAAGGTGGTGGATGTTCTTGCAGATTTTACAAGAACAACGTAGTCTCGTATTCATCCCTATGAGGTAGGTCGACACAGGAATGACGATGCTCTCTTATAGGTTCTATATGAGGCTGGCTCTACAGAGAAGTAATGGCAGCTATCTGGTTAGCCCTCGCTCTGAAGCCTCACATTTGTCTTTTGCTCTTGTTCTCTGGCACCCTGTCAAGTCACTGTCCTTCTATGCGAGCCCAGGGTAAGTGCTTCAAGCAAATACGTTTGACCGTGGGCTCTATAAGGGAACATCCGGGTTTCCAGACACCTTTCATGTCACTGGGACAGATGCAATCCTCTTTAACTATTCCTGCCAGATGTGGGGATTCCTTTTCCTGGCACAAAACCCCTTGGTTGAAGATCTTGATGTGCAGTGGCACTCCTCACTCTTTCAGGGGGGACCTCTGTCACTGAGGTGTACCAAATAGTGATCAACTACTATTTTGGGGTTTGGGGGTCAGCCCAGTTTACTTGTCCATCTTTCCTACCCATCCTGATGGGAATCTCTTTTTTTGCGTTTTTTGTTTTTTGGGGGTATTTTTGAGTTTATTTTATTGTCTTTGACAGGGAGAGAAAGACAAAGAGAGACATTCACAGAGAATGGGAAGGGCCCAGAGCAATCTCCATAATTGTATGTTGTCAGTTTTCAAAATAGTTTCATTCCACACAGATGGGGGGTGGGGGCTGTGAAGGGCAGGAACTGGCCGGGGGCCTCCCACAGGGGAAGCTCACATCGGCAAGAACTGAACTGGGAGCACAACTAAGTTCAGCGTATGGGTCCACACAAGCCAGGGCCAGGATTCGATCCTCAAACCCCAGGGCTGCAAAGCGAGCGCTTAACCTGCTGAGCCATCCCAGCTTCCCCGCTTCTTTATAACCTTAATTATAGGGGATCTGTTCAACAAATCTTCATATAATTCTCAAAGTTGATCATTCTGTAACATATTTACTTGTAATTTTATGTGATCCTGGAAGATGACATGCATAGCATGTACCTATGCCACCATCTTAGAACTTCTTAGTAAGATGTAGAATTTTCATTAAACCGTCAACATGTTTTTAAGAGCTGAAAATAATTTAGAAAATTGTTTTCAAGTTATCCAACTCTCAAAGAAATTATTTTACCTAAAAATTAAGTAGAGAATATTTGCTTTCTTTCTTTATAAATTTAAGCAATAGAAAATGAATGTACTGACCTTGTAATTTCATGTCATTGATACATTAATATTTTAAGATTTTCATATCACTGTTGTCTGTAAGATGTAATATGCATTTTAGTAAGTAGGCTGTGAATTCTTTTATAATTAATATGTAATGTTCCAATTTATAGTAAGAGTGAGTACTCATAAGTGAAAAGTATAATTTTAAACTCCTTTCACATAATGAAAACCAGAATATCCTAGGTTGATTATATTTTGCAATGATATTTCTATACTTAGTTTGTGAACAAAATTGTTTTTCACAGTACTGTAATTTGGTACATATATTTGCAGTGTCTAAATCAATCAGCAAAAAATCATGTTCCTTGTTAGGAAGGCATTTGCCTAAATAATATATTTAATATAGTTTAATATTATTATGACATTGAAGTGGTGTTTGTTTCTATAAATATTTCAAATGAGTAAGACTGACCGTGATCTGTTTTGGGAACAGTATATATTTTCACTGTAGAATTAGACTGTAAAGAAATGTATTAGTATAATACACACCTTATTTTCATTCAGAAAGGATTTAATTATCCACAGTCTATAATCTTTTCTGTTATAATTTTATTTCAGAGACAACTGAAATTTCAAATCCTTACAATTCTAAGTAAATGAATTTTCATTTCTATAATGCCCATGTATATGAATATAGCAATATGTAATTCTTTGATATTTAAAAGAAAATAATTGACAAAGAGCTTGCTTTGTACTTTTTTATAGAATGACCTACTTATAATGTACTTATAACTGAAACAGGTTCACATTATAACTTATAACTAAATTGTATGTATTAATAATAAATGTTTAAAAATCTGCATTAAAATTAAATTCCATTTGCTAATATATATAGGAACCTAAATCTGAATAGATGATGTAAAGCTACTTTTCATTTTGTGAGCTGGTATCATTTAAATAACATTTTTATTATTACATTTATATAATATATTGACTATATTATCAATTCCATTTTAATAATATCCTATACAAAATATACAAATTAGAATAAATAAATTTGTTAAAAAATAAAGAACTAGCTTTATGCTTTTTATTTTAATTGTGTACTTTAGTGCAAACTAAATCTTTACATTATTAAGACAGATATTTCAAGGAAGCTGGATGGCTTAGAAGGTTGAACACTCATCTTGCAGTCCCGGGGTCCGAGGATCAAATCCTGGCCCCTGCCCTTGCAGACTCATTTGCTAAACTCAGATGTGCCCCCAGTTCAGTTCTTGTTGGGGCCAACTTCCAATGTGGGAGGCCCCTGGTTCAGCTCCCACCCCAGGTGTGCTTTTCATGTAGAAGGCCCCCAGTTCACAGGTGCATGCATCTCATTTGTGAGGCCCCTGTCCAGTTTTGGCCCTGCACCCACTGTGGAAAGAAACTGTATTGAAAACTAACATACAACTATGGAGACTGCTCTGGGCTCTCTCCCTTCTCTCTGTCTCTTCCTGTCAAAAACAATAAAAATAAATCTTAAAAAAAAGAGATTTCAGATATCTCTCACAATTAATATGGTGTCTGATACGAATTTTCTTGTTAGATAATTTAAAATTTATATTAGTCCCATTTATTCAGTTTTGCCCAAATCAATATGAAACTCTCAAAAACTTATAAAAATAAGTTTTAACTTTTAAAAATTGTGTACTAACCCACAATTACTCAGTAATACAAGCGACAATTGGTGTCTCATGACAAACTTCAGTGCTTCTTGTAGAGCCTCTTTAAAAATTCATGCTCTCTATTTCATTAAGTGGTACAAACTCAGTACTCAGCACAGGGCCTTGCATATATCAAACACAAAATACCTCGCTGATGGGTAAAACCCCCAGAAATCCCCATTAAATGTGTTGTTGGAAAAAGGACATCCTTAGAAGCTATTGGCACATTCTACCAGAAAGAACTGGGAAATGGGAATCAGAAGATCTTGATTTTGTTGGTTCTGCCACTTTCAGAATGTACTGCCCTGGGTGAATCACTTCACTACTCAAGGGTGTAGTGTCCTCTAAGAAATGCCATAAAAAGGCTTCTTTCTAAAATTTGATGATGTAAAATTTCTTAGGCATTTAATATTTATAATGTTATTTCCAATGCATGATATATTTAACTGAGCAAATTGAGTCATGTAACATTTAAGGAGGCAAAAATTTCATGCTTAGTTGATCATTAATGGTCACAAGCTCATAATTCAGTCTTTTAAGTAGTTAGTTGGGTTGTACATTCTAATATAAGCTTAACTTCACTGTTAAAGAAAATATGTATATATGTATGTGTGTGTGTATATATATATTTATATATATATACATATATACACATGTATATATACATATATATGTATATATATACATATATACACATATATATACATATATATATATATATATATATATATATATATATATAAATGCCAACTTTGATTTTATCTTTCTTTAATATGGGAAACCTCTCCATATTTATTATTTCAATTATTTAAGAGTATTAAAACTCATGGCTATTGGTGTCATAAATATACAAATTTTAAAAAATTATCTAAGTTACATTTCTATAACTATTGGCTCAACTAAATGTCATAATAAGAACCAGATAAAAAGAAATCCTGTTAATTGAAGTCAGGCACAATATGGAAAAGAATCTCAGCCCAAAGACAAGATTGACAGTAGTTATGTAGAAGGGAAATAAAGCTGCCAAGAATAACTCAGTTAACAGTCATGCTAAGCAAAAGTATTTAAAATATTTCAAATGCCTGTTCATATATGATGGGATGGTTAAAAATAAGAGATGCCCAAATAAGGCTCAGAATTGTGACTTACATATAAAAATGTAATGGGTTTAAAACTTAATACCATCTGTATAATTAATTCAGAAACCAAATATAGCTGTATAAATTAAGGGAAGCTTTTATAAGCAATAAAAATTGCTTGCAGTTTTAATCGCTGAGTAGAATGTGGCATTTGAAAATTCCTCAGAGATATCTTAGGATTATTTTCAGAATGATATTAAATAGACATGTTTGATTTATTTTCTTCACATTGACACTTTGAGCAAAGTTTTCATAAAGTCTGAAAAAAAATAATGAAAATAGCTGTATTAAATCAGAAGGGAGGCAAAAATTATGTGAGTTGCTTAGGAAGGAACATGGAGTTTTGGCAACATACAAAGAGACTGTAACAAAACGAAGAAAAGAAGAGTAAAACATGCCAGAAATAAAAAGAGCCTGATTAATTGAAACTCCAGGCAATGCCATATTGGACTCTATTAACGACGGTATTCTAATCCCCTTAAATTCAAATCATATAAAGAAGATGAGTACACTCTCATTTTATTAATGAATTAAGAATAACTCAGGTCAGGTAATTTCCTAAGGTCATTAAATAATTAATGTAAAATCCAAATTGTATCTTAAGGCTTTAAATCCCTAGTCTATTATTTCTCCTCTTGGCCATGTCTGAATTTTAAAAAGATATAGCATCTAATATATAACTTCTTACAAATTGCTAAACTCTTTAGTACATGTTTTCTTGTGGTAGTCTAAAGATGATACCAGAGATTTCATCTCGGGCTATTAATGATTTCCTTTAATGAAAGTATAAAAATTAAAATTAATTTCATAATTTTTGAATATGAATAATATTGAATTAAAAAATGAATTAAAATGAATTATAATTATATCACTTTTTATTGAATACATAGACTAAATGTGGCAGATCAGACATCCCTAAAAAGTTATTTGCAACAAAATAATAAAAGTTGGAATATTTGAGTTGGTGAAATAATGTTTACATTTCTCATTATCTCTGTCCTAAAACATCAGGAAGTGAAGAATTTATTTTAAACTGTGCTCAGGCACATAGGTATTTCTTGATTAAGTTAATGAAGATTGTCATCAAAATAACATCTTGTCTTTCTTATTACCCTAGGAAATTAGATGTACTCCAGGACTACCATCCCTTTTATTGCAGTGTAATTATCCCATGTACTACAGTGCTTTCCATAACATAGTTTTGTTAGAGTCATGTTAAAACACAAAACAAAACAAAACTACTAATTCCACATCTCGCGCTTTAGCTGCTATAAATATGAAATGTGGCCTCTCAGAATTACCACTTCTAAGAAATTCCTTGGTGATGTTCATGCTGCCAGTTTGGGGAACACACTGTAAGAACCACTGCTTAACTTTACCTAGTTTATATGTATTTTAATTTATACAATCCCATGTTATTACATAAAATTAGTCACTAATGTAATTGTCAGTTTGTTTGTTTGTTTTTTAGTTTTTTTCCTCTTTGGGAAAGAACAAGTCAACAACAACAAAAAACTTGACCTGGATTAATTTTCATATTCGTACTCTACCATTGTTTGAAAACATGATAGGCTTCAATCTGCTCAAACAGTAAGTATTAGATACGAATTCTATGTGATTTTTTCATCTATATTTCTCACCTTAATGGGACATTTTTAATGCATCTGTGAAATATAATTATAAGTTGCTGTATAACAATAATCCTTATATATCTACTGATTATTATTAAGTAGATAATTGAATCCTTCCTCAAAATTTCTCTCAGGAAAAAACATTGATGGCAGGCTTTGGTGGAAAAGTACAAAATTGATGAGTTGTGAAATATGACCTGTCTAGGTACTGTGGGAGCTATTAAATCATCTTAGTTTTTCTTCTACAGCCTGAATTACCAGCTTATTTATTTACACTTCTTTCAACATCTTAGAGATTTCACTTGTTAAATTGCTCTTTTTTAGACCCTGCTTCACTTTTTCACAATCTAATTGAAACACAGAACCAAAAAAATGGAGTCACAAAGAGTGAAATACATTTTAAGTTGGTACGTTCCCTAAAACATACATAGTTCAGAGCAATGGTGTGTGTATCTGTAGCTTCTTTACTACTCTTGAGAGAGCAATGACTTTTTCTCTAATATAACTCTTCAAAATTAGTCCTGATTTTTTATTTGATCAAATCATTAAGCATTTAATATTATACAATGGTCTACCAAAGATGCAGTTGTTATAACACAGAATTAAATATTTGTAGACATGGCAAAATACTCACAAGGTTTCATAGTGCCTGAAACACTAGCAGTAAATTTCATGATCAAGTTAGTGAAATGGGCATTTCTGAGTTCCTGGGTCTTTGAAAAGCAAAGAAAAACTAGTATTTGTTGAAGAGTTTTGAAACTCACTGCAGAATTTTTAAAGCTAACTGTGATTATTATAAATATATAGGGGTGTTTGGATTTTATTTAAAATAGATCAGTCTTAGTGAACTTCTCTTAGAACTCAGGATAACCTTGTGTTCTATAAAATGCTTAAATATAAGGCTTCTTTATTAGCACACAAGGTATGAACTGGAGCTTAATTTTCCAAGAACTGGTCATGGGCTCATTTGCATGAAAGCTCTTATTCTTGAGTTTAAAAAGATGAAAATATAAATAGAATATGTTTCTTCCTGTAGTCCTTTAGAAACTAGGGTGCAGATACTGCCAGAAATATTGGAACCTACTCTGTAGTAATGAAAGGGTATAAATGTGTACTCACATATTCTACCCTTATGTACACAGGCTTGCTTTGCTACTGGAATTCTAAGTCTTCTTAGAATCTAAGAACTTCATTAATGGAATGTAGAAAAACTGTTTGAATTTTTCATTATAATTCTCCAAAAATGTGATACACTTTCCAATGCTCCTTTTTGAAATAAAAACTAATCTTTGTAAGTAACCCCATAAATTTAAGAAACAAAACAACAACAACAAAAACATTATTTATCCTATTATATTACCAATTAATTAAATAATTTATAAAGGAAAAATAGGATGAATATTTGCCATACACTATATAGCAAAAATGACTCTACTGAGATTTTATGCAAATGGTATAGTCTCAGCAAATAATCCATGAACAAGATAATCTCTTGCATACACATCATCAATCTCCTATTTAACCTTCTTTCTTAAATGTACTTTGTACTACTCCAGCTTAAAAAAAAATTGAGGGAGTGGTAAAAAACATCCTTTATGGTCTTCTTGTACTGAAACAGTACAAAGAGTTACCAAAATTGCTGTTTTTAACTCTTTCTTAAATGTCACAATTCTGGTATTCCCATTCTGCCCTAAAATTTTACATTTCCACTTTGCATGTAAAAGAACTGCACACAGGCCAAAACCTGTAGTGTATATTTACAATCAGATTCACAGGCACATACAGTATGTACTTAAGAGTGATAAGTTGTATTTTAATTTAAGAATATTTAAAAATTTTTTACAATGAAATTGTATCATTTTGAAATGAATAACTTCAACTGGACTGTCATTTATGTAAATGCTCTAAGTGTTGGCGGTTTCAGAGATGTAAAATAATTTAAAATAAATATTTTTTAAAAAGTAGGGGAAGCTGGAATGGCTCAGTGGGTTAAATGCTCACTTTGCAGCGCCGGAGACTGGGGATTGAGCCCCAGCCCCGGCCCGTGCGGAACCATGTGCTGAACTGGGAGCTCCCCCGGTTCAGTTCTCTCTCTGTCTCTGTCTCTGTACCTCTCTCTCTCTCTGTCAAAAATAAATTAAAAAAATATATATTAAAAAGTAAATAGATTTCCTTTATACCAAGAACAAGTATTTTATTTCAATAACGTAAAAGCTTATATAATTTGCTCTCTCTCTTATAGATTTTTGAAAGTTTCCTTTGTTTTACCTTTTAGGTTTAAGTTATATTGTTTATTTGGGGGGAAGTCATGAAAAATTTAGTGCATATTTCAAAAGTGTAAAAAGAGGAATATATTGGGGAAGCTGGGATGGCTCAACAAATTGAGCACTTGCCTTGCAGTCACGAGGTCTGGGGTTCAAATCATGGCCCTGGCCCCTGCAAACCCATATGCTAAACTACTACACAGTTGGTAACTGTCAGGATGGTTGTGAAGGTTCTTGCCTCCCATGTCCCATGTGGGAGGAACCCAGTTTGGTTCCTGCCACACATGGACCCAACATCCACCTGTGTGGAATGAAACTTTGTCATAACCAATGATGTACAACTGTGAAGACTGCTCTGAGCCCTTCCCCCTCTTTCTTTCTGTCTCTCTCTCACCTCTCAAAACAATTAACCTTTAGGAAAGAAAGAAGGGATACAAGTGCAAGTCTCTCTTCCCTCCTTCAACTCTATTTTTCCATTTTTCCATCTTGTGATAACTATAAGTTTCTAATTTCTTTTGTGTCCATTGAGAGATATTTTATGCAGATATAGGTATTAAAAACTAAAGAATTAAAGTGGATATTTTGCCATGCCAAGGAAAGGGAATATATTAATAACATGCAGATTTTCAAAATTAGTTTTTCTCTTCCAATCATAAACTTTAAATATTTGCTTTATTTGAATATTGATGAGATATATTTTAATCTTGATTTCCTTAGCCATTTTTTTAAAAATTAGAATATTTACTGTAATCAATAATTATTTAAAAAAAAACAGTTATATATTTTGACTTCCTTGTGACTTTTCATTATTTTATTAAATAGTTGCAGCTGATATATATTTTTTAATTTGCCTTAAGAGCAAAGGCACAATAATAAGTTTAACTGTACCCAAACATTATTTTAGTCTGTGTCATAACTTTTATTCACTCATCATTGATTCTCATAATCATAATGAGTTCTTATATACTCTGTTTGTAGAAAATTAAATTTAACATATATTGTTCAAATATAATAATATTTTTTTCTATTTTTGAATTTAGAAATTAGGATTTGGAAGAGGAGCTGAGAATAAAAATATCAATTATTTGTTTTAAGATCTTTGAAAATCATTGTAAATTTGATTTTTCCATAAAATTATATAACATTTTATTAAAAATTTATGAGTTAAATTCAGAACCTATAGAATGTTCAATGTTAATATATTATTTTTGCCTGTCTAACATACTTTAGTTCTCTAAATATATATATAATAAAATACAATCTGAAGTATTAAGGCAAACACTGGTCTGTCCAAATACTGAAATATATATTTTATGGTTTTTGCTTATACAGATATTGTCTAATGAATATTAAATATTTAAGAGCTTTAGAACAAATCATCTATAAGTATAAAGTACTTTTAAAGTATCATTTAAATTATTGTAACTATGGCTTCTGTCTCCATGTTAATCCTGACATCCACATGTCTTAATCACATTTTGTTTTTTATCATTACATGTCTACTCCGTAACTGCTGCCTTCATTCTGAAAGCGAGTAGATCCATAGAACTTCCTTTAAACCCACTAACAGGTTTTACTTGTTCTAATTTAGAAAATTTGGAAACAATAAAGTTTTTTTTAGTGGTAGACTTTCTTCTTATTCCCTATACAAATTTGTCTCATTCTAAGTCAACTTACTATTTCAGGAAGAAGTAAACAGTCCATGATAGAAATGTGGGCTCATAAGCAAAAAGATAGATAAATAAATTGCAATAAATATAGAATAGAGAAATAGAGGCAGATAGAAATACTGAGATATAAATAAACAGGTTTAGGGCTGATATCTATGTCTACACTGACATCTATTATCTATCTATCTATCTATCTATCTATCTATTTATCATCTATCTACCCTCTACTTTGAAGAAATTTATTTTTATTCTATAAATTATTTCATGTTACATTTACTTTTCAATATTGCAATAAATTGCCCTCAAATATTATCTCTTCATTAATTTTATTGATATATTTAAATGATGAGAAATCATTTTGATTTAGTCAATTAATATGTCTATATACGCATATATGTCTATATTGTATGGCTATATATACAAACATATATAATTTAATTTTGTGCTTTTAGAATCCTGCATAAGAGTCTTTCTTAACCTTGTGATATATTTTCTTTTTTTTTTAAATTTATTGTTAAATTTGATGAGGTTACATTGGTTGGTAACAATTAGACAGTTTACAGATGTACAAGTCCACATCACATCATTCATGCATCGTATTATGTGCCCATCACTCCGTATCAGTTCCCCTTCCATCACCTTATATCTAGTGCCCACTCCCACCTCCCCCAACAACTGTCCCCCCCCTCCCCCTCCCATCCTGGTAACCACCAAACCATTGAGTGTGTCCATAA